>VXAX01003094.1:895422-986059 GCA_013399835.1 Leptocoma aspasia
GGGGATGGGAGGAAGCGAGAGGGCTGGGGGGGGGGGAGAGAAGATGAAAAATTGCTAGTGCAGGGGGAATTTCCTCTCCAGTTAGATGCTCTCAAGGTCATAATCATCTCAAAATTACCTAGATCTTCAGGAGACCAGTCCTATGTGCCATGTCCCATATTGGCTGTTTGTATGTGTGTTTGAACGAGGAAGCCAATTCAGCGAGCATTGTCTCAAATTTGTGTAGCTTGGAATATCCCTGAAGTCATTGCAAAGGGCACAGACTCTTGTTCTCCTCTTAGAAATTGCTTGTGGTGCTGGAGTGTCCTTTTCCTTGTCACTCTGTTCCTCAACCTTCATGACCAGCACTGGAGCGCTACCACTGCAGCTTCCAGTGCCTTTCCTCTTGACTATAGATTTCATTCTGTAGAAAATACTCTTTGGCAAAGCCTTGACTCTTGTGTTACTATAATTAATCAGCTGATTAAGGCATTCAAGTGGGTAGGTATGAAATTAATTTTAACAGTGTTTATGAATTTCCCTGCAGGTAAACTCAGAAGTTGAAGGAAAAAATCCAGACACAAATACACATAGAAATGCTAAAGTTTCTTGTGTTGTCACAATAACATGGAGATGTTCCCGGCAGGCATTACTGTGAACGTGACTATGTAAAGAATATGGTGCTTTAAAAATAATTGCAATTCACAGGTATAGAGAAGCTAGAAGTGGGTTAAAGTTGTAGTTGCCCCAGTTTTGGTCTGGAGAGGGAACTGGTATATAGGAGGGCACTGTATTGAGAAGGGTCCCACAAATGGAGAAAAAAAGTGAATGTTTTGTTTGTTGAAGGGGGGAAGATGGGGTGGGAAGGTTGGAAGGCTCATGGGAGTGCTGGGGGGGTCTGGTGAGGAGGGTCCCTGTGACCACAGTGTGGTCAGGCAGGTGTCCCAGAGGGCAAGGGGAGGTCATGCTCTTGGGATGAGCAAGCATTTCGGCGCCGAAGCAATCCTCTGGCTGGCTGGAGGAAGCTCTGTGGTTGAGTTATGCAATTGTGCTCTATGAGGCTTTTCTCTGCAGAGTTTTTGCTCCTCACAACTTTGGAAAGTGCATAAGGTGGAGCCTTGGGATCAGCTTGTAGGACTGTGTCTCTGGGTTTAAGGAGTCCTGAACAACTCCAGTGTTATGGACACAGAGAGAGGGGCTGCTGCTAAGCAATGGATCCCTTCCCAAGTTCATCCTTTTAAAAAGCAATTTGATATGTTGGACTCTTTTACTCTCTTGCTTTCTTTTTGAAAGCTTCCGCGTCGGCAGGAGGCAGGTAAAGCCAGCAGCTGTTGCCTCTGGAGTTAACTGGGGTTCCCCAAGACTAGGTGCTGTGCTTTTCTGCTTTACTCCTTCACAGTTTGTAGCTCTGAAGCATTTTATTTTTAAAGGAGCTACTACACTCTCCCTCTCTACAGGAAACAGAATATAAAAAAAGAAAAGGGGAGGAAAAGGAAAAAAAAATTTGGCAAGGAGCCAAGCCCAGTGACTGAAGTAAGAAGTAGGGAACTTGGAGTAAGTGTAGTTGCCGGGACAGTGTATGTCAGAGCGAGTCAGCGGCGGATTTTAAGGGTGTCGGAGAGGACACGCGATGCCCATCTCACAGCGCCGATAAGGTTTGCGTCCTTAGGTGAATGTCCCGGCGCTGCGACTGCGAGCCAAGCTGTCGGTCTTGGGAGGGGTAAAGCTGCGTGTAAATGAGAAGAGAGGAGTGTACCGGAGTGCTATGGAGGGCAGCAACTTTGTTGCTGTGACTTTTACAAGCCTTCAAGGGTAAGATTTAATGCTTTCCTTCCGCTCTCTTGTTTTTCCTGCCACTCTTCGGGGGAGTGGGGGGGGAGCAGAAACTTGTGGGGTGTTTTTTCGGACCCAAGAGTTTTGCGGAGCTTAATCAAAGCGCTCGGGGTTGAGCTTTTCCTAAGGGCGAGCTCGGAGACGTCTGGGTGGAGTGAGCTGAGCTGTGCATGACTCCAAGCAGCAGGAGCAGGAGCAGCCGCCCGGGGAAGCTGCTATTGTTTGTTTCGGAGGGATCAGGCTGCGTTTCTCTTTGGGAACCCGCTCCGCCACAGCTGTTGATCCGTAACTTGAGCGTCGTCGCAACTAACTCACCCAGAGGAGCTGAATGCAGTTTTTTGACTGCCATCCTGGTGTCACTTTAAAGAGTGTTTTAATGAAGACAGATGGAAGATGTTGGATCATTACTTTAAGACGTGGCAGATAACAGACTGAGCCTGTTTCCCAGCAATTACAGCTAATTGCATTGGCACTTTGGAGTGTAGGGGTGGGAACGCAGAGTTTCATCGGTTTCTGTATATATAGATTGGAACAGCACCAGAAAATAGCTGTGGGGCTGGTTCATCTCATCCAGGATACCTCTTCAGGTGTGAAAAAAGAAGGGAGGTTTCAAGGATACTTTCAAACTCTCCACACCGAGTCAGTAGATTTAAACCAGAGGCTACACTACTTTTGTAAACCCTGATGCCAGGAGTGACCATTTACAGTGCCTTAAACTTATTCCAGGTTCTAATTCTGCCAAATCTGGTTTCAGTCCTGAAAAAAGAGTAGTTTTTGGATTCAAAACACACATTTTGGTTGTCCACTCTGCAGCTCACTTTCTGTGTTTGCAAAGCAGGGAGTGGTACAACACATGCTATTCCCTGTTTTGCTCTTGAGGTATTCAAACACAAGAGGATGTAAGGAGGGGTGGAGAAATGCAAATAGTAACATAATTCAGTGCTGAAAGATTATCAGTACTAATTACTTCTAATGGCTGAAATTTTTGTGTCTGCTTTTGGTAAGGAAAAGCAAATGCATTGTTCTCTTTGGAACCAAAATTGGACAAATTTGACTGAAAGAGTTAGTACAGCTGTAGTTCAAAGGGGCCCCTTGGCAAACACGTCTTTGTGTGGCACATGGCAAGGTCAGTTTGTGCCAGGTGTGCCAAGCCTTTATGCTGCTCTTACCAGAGCCTTGGCAAACACTGCACTGTGATGCCCTCCTTTGCAATACCTGTGAGTGATTCTGACTGTCCAGCTCCAGCATCTGACATGTGGCAACAAAGGCATGGATAAAACAGGGAGGTTGAGGACCTGATGTATTTTAAATCCTTAGTATTTTCTCAGATGTGCCTCCAAATCCAGTGTAAAGTGATACATGTTCAAAATTTAGGGACTGAGATCTCGTATTTAACATCATTACTCCACCAAGAGCAATGAGGGACGAAAAGAAGAAGTTTCCAACCTTTTTTTTCATGATGCTCAGTGCCTGGGATCTATTTTCTCATATGTTGAGTTATTGGTTGGATATTTAGTACTTTAGCTTGAAAAATTATAGAATACTAAGATCAGTGGGTATTTGTGATCACTACATCATCTAAACACAAATTTTAAAAACCCCAGACTTTTGTGCAAAAACTGACCTGACTTGAAAAGGTGAGTGGAGGCATGATATGCTTTCTGAATTTATACTTGCACAGGGTTGTTTAAACTTTTTTGTGTGTATACATACCACAGGATATTTGGTGGCAAAACTGACTGGAGAAATCGTGTTCTTCTGACTAATTCTCCTCATTTCTGGGTGCTTGCTTTTCATACTTCAGCACAATTCACTGCCCCCTCAGATCAGATACGACCACTGCTTGGGCAGGAATTTCAGACTGTACTGAACTACACTCCCATGATCTGGATTAAAATAACCCTTCCAAAAATGATTGTATTTAACATGGATCATTTCACAGAGTCTGGGAATGAAGTGATAGGAGCAGAGGCACCAAGTATATTCTAATCATATTTATCATTGACTCTGATGTATCATATAGCTTTGTCCGGAGAAACAGGGCCAAGAAATATGTTTTCCATCACAACATCTGCTCTGCATTCATCCAGCTTGTGCCATGTCTTTTGTTATTTTACCACTCAAGGCTGTGGTGGTGGGAAATGCCTCCCTCTTCCTCCAGTTTGTAGTACAGCCCTCAGTGAACCTTTGCAAAGCCCACATGTTGTAGCTCATTGCAACTTACCCCTCATGCTGGAGGAGCTTTGCAGTTGTGTTCTCAAGCCAAATCATTGAATTCATAGAATGGTTTGTGTTGGAAAGGACCTTAAATATCATCCTATTCCAATTCCCTTGCCATGTGCAGGAACACCTTTCACTAGACCAAGTTGCTCAGAGTCCCATCCAGCCTGGCCTTGAGCATTTCCAGGGATGGGGCATCCACAGCTTCTCTGGGCAGCCTGTGCCAGTGCCTCACCACCCTGCCAGTAAAGAATTTCTTCCAATATCTAATATAAGCCTACTGTCTTTCAATTTGAAGCCATTCACCCTTGTCCTGGCATTATATGCCTTGCCAGAAGTACCTCTCAAGCTCTCTTGTAGCCTAAGTACCGAAATTTGCTCTAAGATCTCACCAAAGCCTTCCCAACCCCCACTCTCTCAGCCTGTCTCCACAGCAGAGGTGCTCCATCCCTCTGATGAGTTTTGTGGCCTTCTCTGGACCTTCTCCAGCAGGTCCCTGTCCTCCTGTGCTGGAAGCCCAGACTGGATGCAGTGCTCCAGGTGGGTCTCAGCAGAGCAGAGCAGAGGGGCAGAATCCCCTCCCTCCCCTGCTGCCCACGGGGCTCTGGATGCAGCCCAGGACACGTTTGGCTCTCTGGGCTGTGAGTGCACACGGCCAGCTCATGTTGAGCATCCATCAGCTCCCTCAAGCCCTTCTCCTCTGGTCTGCTTTCAAACCACTCTCTGCCCAGCTCACACTTGGGATTGCCTTCACCCACCTAATTTCTGTCTCTCTTAAATAAGGCAGAATTTGGTTTGTGAGAAAACACAATTTCCCTGTTCAAATCTGTCAAAGCAGCTTCTCATTGTGGCTATTGAAATACCCAGAGCCCTTGATCAAGCTGTCAGTAGCCATAAAGCAGGTGGATTATCTTTGCAGATGTGTAAGCAACAGAGAGACAGTTCATAGAGCCCTGTAGGTACAAAAGTGTTATAGGGTGAGAAGGGATAATTTATTTGTAGCTTATACCCCCAATTCCCTGTAAGTGAAGAACTGGGAATTTGAACTTTAAATAATTTCTGCTATAGGTCCTGAAAACATGGGGAAGCAACATGTTAAACTGTTAAACTAAAGGGCTGGATCTGCATAAGTGCTCAAATACTCTGAGCCACAGCTGATTACTGAACAGTGCAGAGTACCTGGGGTAAAAAGAAATGAAGAAAATCCAAAAATAATCAAGTGGAAAATGGATCAACAACAACAAAGAGTCCAGAAGGGCTGACACCAACTGTGGAAAGCAGCTAGAGGAGACTGAAGCAGCACTTCACTTTGCCTGACCATAGCTGGTGCCAGGGAAAATTAACACAAACAGGAAATTGCCTTTTTTCTGACTATAGAAAGTCTTTTGTGTGTTTATGGGTTTTTAATTAATTCAGGAAAAGGAGGCTATGAAATTGTCCTACCAAAATTTGAGAAGTACTTAATGCCACACAACAAATAAAATATAGCTTTTTTTCCCCGATAATTTTTTTCCCTGGAAAGCATAAAGAGAAATTAAAACTGTAATTAAAAATAGTTGTGAGTGATAGGAGGCTGATGACCCATTGTTGCAAGTCTGCAAGGGAAACAATCTCAGATTTAAAAATTCGGAAAGTAGAGAAAACTGAACAGGGGTATGGATTTTGATTACACATGAAATCTGTGAGAGAAAAAAATACCCTGCGGGACACTTTTGATAAATAGAGGTGCAAAGATGTTGGACCATGCAGGTAGAATTGAGAGTCTAAAATAACCCAAGAAAAAAGACCTGGGGCTCAAAGACAGGAAGAGCCAAGGTCAGCCAAGAGAGCACATCTGTCTGCACAAGCTGTGACAAGTGAGACAAGCGGGAGCAGTACCTGTTGCCCCACCAAAGGGGACAACTTCACCATTACTTGCTTGTGTTTCTTTTCACACTGGCAGCTGGTGGTCAATGAACTCTGAGACTGAAAACAGACACCTGGAAGTGTGACAGTGTACTGTCACAGAGGGGCTGTGAGCAGGCACAGAAGCTACAACCCTCGTGAGAGTGGCTTTCCTTTGTAAAGAAGTATGGGGATTAGATGTGTGAGTCAATAACAAAGCAGTAAAGGAACATATTTGCAATATTATGAAAATAAAGGGTACACCTCAATGCAATAGGGGTGTGTCCAGCCCTTAATGCCATCATTTGTGTGTCCACTGAATACTGACACATTTTCAAATTACATTGTGGTTTGGGCAAGTCAGGAACTGAGTTTTGCCTAGAGGATCAGGTCAGCTTGGGAAGGATTCATACATAACTCCTGGGATTTAACTAAGTGAGCAGGTATGCCAAGTCTGTGTGGTGGCAATGACGTACTGAAGAGGTAATTGGTACAAATGGATGTGGCAAAGTTATCTCCCATGTCTGCCCTAAAAGGCAAAGTTCTGTGGGGATTGAAAGCCTATAAGGGTATTTGTGCTGCCATTATGGTAACTTAAATTTACTGCTGAGTGAAGATGTTCAGCGCATGCAATCCCGATTTAATGCACTGAGAAGCTGTGGGAACTACATGCTTTCTATATCAAAATACTGTATTGTTTCATTTTCTTGTCATGCTGCAGTCCCACCAGAAACCAGGGTTCAAAGAATCACAGTAATTAACAAAAGCCATGTTCAGAGCTGAAGGAAGTTTCAGGTTTTTGTTTGGAAGATGTGAAAGTCTATTGTTTGTTTCATGTTATTACTGATAAAAGAAAGCTTATAACCACCTTCTCTTCTCTGCTCCCCCAAAAATATAAACATCCCTCTGCTGAAATTATATGCTTTGTCAATTGAGTACACAGCTGGGAGAGGTTTGGTAGCTGGGGATTGTTTTTCTAAAATGTTTGGAAAATACATGAAGATCCAGGGTTCATATGGGTCATGTAATCATCAATATGATGATTATAACTGGTTAACCTTTTGCATCTTTGTGCTGACAGTGAGGAGTGACTTCTGATTTTCTAAAATGGTTTGCAAATACAGCAACATCCAGAGTTCATATGGATCATGTAATCATCAATATTTTGATTACATCCAGTCAACCTTTTGCATCCTTATGCTGCCAGGATTACCAGATTAGTGGTTATCAGATCTGTGACTCCTGGTGCTTTAGGAAATCTGAGGTCTTTTCCTCTGTGTGTGTGGGGAGTTTCTCACTCTTCCCACCATTTTATGGGGAACTCTCTGTCCTTGTCAGTAGGGTTTTGTAAGACATAATAGTATTTCTAAATGGTGGAAGAAATATGTTGAAAGTGATAGACTGGCGTCAGGGATGGAAATTAAATTTGGTCAGCAGGGTCAAGAAAGCTTTAGGTTGTGACATTGCATATTTTAACTTTAAGTGGTTTGGCTTCATGGGCAGATAAATTCTGGGGAGAGGTGGTACCAAAGCATTTGTCATGATGACCAGAAACAATTGGATGAGTGAATAGAGAAAGGACATCTTCCAAGTAGGGTGGGCACAGAGAGGCTCCCAAACCCCTCGCTGAATTCAGATTCATGTAACTGCAGCTGCTAAACGTAGCTTTGCTGGAGCATCTGGAGCAGAAGTTTGACATATGCAAGGATTATAGAGATTTCCTTAAAGTTTACCTTTATTGTCCGCAAAGACATGAAGCCCAAGCTTGCACTGGCGGTGTTGTATCAGGCTTGCATTTGGGCAGTGGCATAGGCTGTGTTCACATGTGCATGTTTCCAAAATACGACATATTTGCTATTCCTGTCTCCTTAGGCACCCTTGCTCTGCACAGATAGCATAGGATAAAGTGCAAAAACTACATTCTGTCACCTTGGAAAGTTGTTCTAGATGGACTGTGACTCTCTCAAGTGTCTCAGCTTGCCTCACTGACTACTTAAGAAACTGGTACAGTGTTCCTGTTGATTCAGGCTCCTGGTCACAGCACAGTGCCAGCTTTTCTCATGTTCACAGATCCTCTAGGTTGTCAGCAGCAACATCACCTTAAAATCCTTTAAATAAACTTGTCTGATGTTTGGGACACTGAAAATTACACTACTAGGCATTTTTAATGTGATTTTTTAAAATGCTCAATTCCTCTGTCTATCAGAATATATTCAGGGCCTTAAATGCATTTTTGGTGACTGTCCTTAGCTTCTGTGCCAGGTAGTTGGCAGCCAGTGGGGGAGAACTTAATACTAGTCTGCCCCAAACATGCAGGATGACCAGTAATGGACAACAGTGTGAGCCAGCACGTGTTGAGCAGAGGCGGATTTTACAGGAAACCAGTGCTTCCCGCTGCTTCCTCCTCTTCAAGGAGGCTGGTCTTGCTCTGGGTAGACACGCAGTTCCTCTGTACCTTAAGTACAAGCTCTGGGTGTGTATTTCTCATTTTCATGTAACACCAATGTGGTGGGAATGTCCTTTTCAGTCTCTCTTCCGCTGGCCCCTTCTTTGTACCATGTCAGGAGATGAATTGATCAGCATGTACCAGGTAAGGTAGCCCACTGATGCAGTGCAACCTGAAAACCTAAGATTGTTTCATATTTTTAAGGCATTCTAGATGATAAACTGTGGCTGTTGGCCACAGTGTTTAGGAATTTGTTTCCCCCATTTATTTGGCATAGAATGACATGTATGTGCTGCTGTATGTGTTGTGAATTGCCTACTCTTTTCTCTTGCAGAAGTTCCATGGAGTTGGACTAAAATAAAGTTTTGGGATGTCTCTATTTGGATTAAAATTTGGAAAGAAGAAATTGAAAGGTGAGTGTGGTCTGGTAATGCCATTGTCATGGGAGCAAAGGAATGTAAATACAGCACACGTGCAGGTCCTTGAGCTCCTGTTTGGGAGCATGTCTGGCCCAGAGCAGGTGGGGAAGATACACATTCTTTCCTTTTCCTGCATTTCATACTGCCTTGGAGGAGTGCTGCAGACTGGGTGCCAGTGAATGGGGGCACATCTGCGACAGGACCAGCTACAGAGTTTGTGCACTGTCGAGACACATGACTGCCTTGGGGAAGTTGGGTTTTGGTGTTTTTTTTTTTTACAGGAATCCTTTGTGGGTGTGGGTGGATGAGTAATGCACAGTGCAAAGGTCCAATGAAGTCTTTGGATGAAGAAATGTACTGGTGCATCTCAAATTCTGTGTTCAGCTTTGAGCCCCTCACAAGAAAGACTTTGAGGTGCTGGAGTGTGTCCAGAGAAGGGAAAAGAAGCTGGTGAAGGGTCTAGAGCACAAGTCTTATAAAAAGGAATTAAGGGAGCTGGGGAGTGCTTAACCTGGAGAAAAGGAGGCTCAGGGGAGACCTTATTGTTTTCTAAAAGTACCTGAAAGGAAGTTGTAGTTAGGTGGGGGTCAGTCTCTTCTCCCAGGTAACAAGCAAGAGGACAAGAAGAAATGGACTCAATACTTCAGGGGAAGTTTAGATTGGATATTAGGTAATATTTCTTCACAGAAAGGGTTGTCAAGCATAGGAACAGGCTGCCTATGGCAGTGGTGGAGTCTCCATATCTGGAGGTGTTTAACAGATGTGTAGGTGTGGCATTTAGGGACATGATTTAGTGTTGGAGTTGGCAGTGCTGGGTCAACAGTTGGATTTGCTGATCTTGGAGGCCTTTTCCAATCTAAACAATGGTATGATTCTATTTTATGATGGCAGTGGCCCAGATAGTCCTTCCAATCAGAAACAGGAAGAAGAGTGAATTAGAGACATGCACCCTGGGAGCACCAGTGTGCAGTGTCTGGTCGGGGATCCAGGTCTGCAGACACGGTGAAGAGGGAAAGTCTCTAGTCTTTCCTTTCAGGGTGTTCCTCTCTGTATTTGATGAATGTGGAATTCATATACATACATACACATGTTCATATACATACATACATACACTGTCATACATGTATACATATTCATATACATACATATATTCAATGCTGCCCTACTTGTATTTTGACAAGAAATTATTTTCCAACCTCTCTGAGCTCAGAGGACTGAACAGCTTTTTCCCAGGGGTTTATTTTTGCAATTGTGCTGCTATTTCCCCTTCCTGGACCAGGGCAGACTGTGAGCCCTGGTGTTAAGACAGGGGCATCCGTTTGCTTCTCTGATGGTCCCAGGAGAGGAGGTTGTGATTGCTCCCAGGGAAAGATCTCTGCCAGCCTCAGATATTTTTTACCCCATCTTGGCCTTGCAGATGAGGGAGCACAGGTTTGTCTGTGAGCCACCATCCACTCAGGGCACCCCCACTTGTAAAGTTGTAGCTGTTCAGATTATCAAAAAGATTCTGTTGCTATATTAGGAAAGTGTTGTGTTTTGCCTGGGCTAGGGACTGGGTTTTAGCAGGGAAGGGTTCAGCCCCCTGCCCTCAACGAAATATTTGAGAAACTCAGATCTTCCTAGATAAAAACGCTGTATTTTATTGGGAAGAATAATTTCACATCTGATCATCAGTTCAAAACCAATGAAGGCAAATTGGAAGAAGTTTAAAGGATAAAGGAAGCAGAGGTGATCAGGGAATGAGGAGCTTCCATAACAGGAAGCTAAGAGTGTTTTCTTCTCCTCTTGTGTTTTTAATTATTTTGCCTTGCAGGCCCAAAGCTATGATTGCTCCTTGCAAACATTTAACTAGGCATAAATGCCAGTGTTGAAGTGCTATTTTAATCCAAGAGTTTATAAGTCTTTGTGTTTGTAGAAGTCCAAAGGACTGTGCTGCCTGAGAGCAGGCAAGGCCCTCCCACAGGAAACATCCCGTGTGCTCATCCTGGAGCGGCACTACTGCTTATGGAAAGACCAAATTTCTGTTCCAAAAACAAAGCTGTATGACATTTAACCTTGCTGAAGAGCCATGCTCATGATATGACTAATTGGAGGGAATGGATTACCTCAGGCATCAGCTGCTGTACCTGGGATCAGGATTGCTCCCAGGAGATCCAGTGTTTCTCCCCAGCAAGGCATGGTTTCCACATGAGCTGAGGTGCATGTGAAATATGATAGGTTTAGTTTAAGAGGACAGGTTACATGGTCTTAGGTTTCTTGGAGATAAGGGTCGGCTTTTTATAGTCTCAAGTTCTTCATAGAAGTTATCAGGAGTGTAACTAAAACACAGCTCATGTTGACACACAGAAGATGCCTGGAGGAAACCAGTTGCTGGATAATGTTGGTGAGGCTGTTCCAGCTGAAGCAGGGAATTACACCTCATATATAAGCAGCAGAGGTGTTTCTATGGAAAAGGTGCCTGAGATCTTTTACACTGAGGTTTAACCTACAGTGAACAGGGGTGGAACAGAGAGGAAGGGGGGTGCTTCTAGTTCGTTGAGTGTGTGGAAGGTTGGAGATGGCTGATAACTGTGGGATATCTCTCTTCACTGGCTTCCTCCCATGGTGGTTTAGCTCAGCATTGGACCTTCATACCTTGAGGACAGGGATAGGCAGGTACTGTCCATCCAAAAAAAAAAAAGGGAATAGAGAGCAGGGAGAATTCATATACACAGATGGAAGAGCAGTCATTACTGCAGTTTCATCTCCATAAGCCCAGCCTCAGGGCACTGTGAGAGAAAGAAGAAGGTTATAAATTGAGCTAGGGCTTTTGGAAAGCTCTACTGGGTTTTCCTTCTTGCTGCTCACCAAGGCAGCTGGGCTTGGAGCAGTCAGGTTCTGGGCAGAGCTTAGCAGCTCCTGAAGAAGGCAGCCCACGACTGGCACTACAGGACATGGAGCTCAGCTGCCCGCTGGGATCCCCATTCTGATCCAATAGGAAATGTCTCACCACAATAGACATTGAGTATGAAAAATTTATTTATTTTTACATAATTTCCCATGAGGGAAATAACTGTGAATTGAAAAACTTCTCAAAGTTCGTTTCAGAGCTGTATTTATTTCTATCATTTTTTGCATCACTTCCTATTGCTGTGCATTGCTGTTATTAACAACATGTGCAATTGTGTTAAGCTGTGGTATTTATCAGCATGTCTAAGAGATACTGTTTTCTAGTAAAGGAAATTATATGTGCCAGCCAGTCACTGTCAGACTAGTTTTCAAAATAAAAACAAAAGACTATTTCAGCTGCTTTTTTTGGCATGCTAATATTAGTCAAAATGTTGTGAACTACTATCAGAAGTAAAACCAGGACACAGCCTGATATAAAATTCAAAACCAACTGTGGAGGGGGAAAAATCAGTTTTTCAAAATGAAGAAAAGACAATTTCTACTGCTAATATATTTGAAAAATGTAAATTTCATTCTGAAGTAGACTGAAACAAATATGAAAAGATGTAGGTGCTTCTTGAGAATTAATTTGTTGCCAGGCATTTTTGAGACATGATGAGTCCCCACCTCTGCCCAGAGTCAGGGCATGTGGCTGAGATGTTGCCAGAAGTAGGAAAGGAAGGAAAACCACAACTGGTGTTATTGCAGGAGATGGGAAAAGGTAGAGATTAATCTGCCTATCTCCCTTCCTAGAAAAACCTAAATGGGAATGTTTTCTGGTTTAAAGTTATCCAACACTTCTTCCACCTGTGTCCCAAGAGACCTATTTGACCACTAATGTACATGCTGTGCAAATCTGGGGCATCCTTTTGGAGCTGTCTTTTCTTCTATTCTCTTTTCTTATGGTGATAATATAAAATGCTACTTTTAGGAAAGGGCAGGGTCTACCATTGAACTTCATGTTGATATTAAAAATTTACTAGACCTGAGGCAGAAATATTTCCAGTTCACCCTCAGGGCTTTTTATTTCAGACCTTTCATCTGCTGTATGATAATATGGGGAGGTCAGTACATCACCAAAGTGGGCCCTCTGTTAGTGATTCCAGTAGCAAAATAATTTGGCTTTCTATACCAGGGGATATATGGAATGTTTTACCTCTGTGAGAAATTCCACTATGTGTAGTGTTTGTTTGATGCTTAGCAGGAGGCTGAGCTCAGTACCAATCACCAAAGACACTGTCCATGACCACAAAAGTATATTTATTGCATTTTATTTTTTCAGGAGGAAGGAGGATTCTTGTTTTTTTGAGGCAAAAAGACATAATAAATATATTTATTTAATAATGGAGGAACAGGAAAGATGAAAGAGGGATAAACCCACTGATGATGGTGTCCCTGTAAGGTCATGATATATGCTTTTTCTTAATTAAATGTCTCACACTCAGCAGAGTCTACTCCATTTCTGAAATAAAAATACATGTGATTGCCAGCATAAATCCTCTCCAGGCAGGGCAGCCAGAGAGTCTCCATGGAAGGGGGGGCATCTTTACATTTAAAATGTGTGGGTTTGTAGCATGGAGTCCAGGAGAAGCCCTTCTATGAGTCAATAAAAAACCACATTTGTTTGCCAGGCAGCTGAACACGTTTCTGCTCCGAGCCGGGCTTGGCTCTGCCCTCCCTCTCCCCGTTTCCACCCCACTGGTTTCTCACTGCTGCTGCTGCCCCAGCCACGCTCGCTGAACCCTGCCAGGCTCTGGCTGCAGTTCAGGGCAGGGATGGGCTTTGGTTTCGTGCTGCAGAGCAGCAGGTGCACGGCACCGGTCAGGTTACAGCGTGAGGGTGACACTCAGGTAATGAGGGTCTGACAAATGTCTGTGTCCCAGACTGGCTGTGAAATATAGATATTTAACCACTATGACCCTCAGACCTGTCATACGGCTCTTTGCTTCACCCATGCATCCTCTGATCCATGTGAGATGATGAGCCTTTCATGTAAAGGTCCCTGGCTTTGGTTTTGGATGAAGTTCACTTGTTGGAGCTCTGATCCTGGCAAGGCATTGCTGTGCTGTGAATGTGAAATTCTGTGGTATCAGTGCTGTAGGAAACAATCGCATTCTCTTTACCCCAGTGACAGGGACTCTACCCAGATACAGCACCTGCAAATCAAGACACTTGTTGCATGGTTCTTTCACCCCAAATGATTGCAAAAAGGGGCAGTTATTGCTTTAAGGTGCAAGGAGATTTTAGCCACTAGCTTGTATAATAACCTCCTAAGAGAAAAAGATTTTGGTTGCCTAACACAGTATATGATGACTTGCCCTCTCCCATGGAGTTGCATTTCAATGGAGACTGTAATTCTCAGGTTTTTTGAGGGGAGGATACAGGTACTGACTCACCATGGCGGTTTTCAGTCTCAGTCAGCAAAGACCAGAAAACAGGGCCAGGAGTTGTCTGCCGGTTAAGAGATGGCTGATCTCCTAGATGCTGAGTGTGAGGTGGCCATAGTTGAGAGGTGATACCAAAAGCTGGGCCACACAGTGATAATGAGGTGCCCAAAGTAGGGACAACAAAAGTTAGGAAGGAGATGGGACAAGGAAGAGGTAGCAGGAGACACACCATGAGGTGTGTGACAAGAGGGGGTCTTCTGAGACTGCTTATACCCTGTTGGAGAAGAGACTTGAACTGCAGTCCCAGTAGGGTCAGTTCCCTTGGAACCTTGGAATGTTACAGCTTTCACAACTTGATAATAGCTTTGCTAAGAACCACTCTGTAAGGGAAGCTGGGGAGATGAGTCCAGCTCCTGGATGCCACTCTTTGTAGCTAGTCCAGGGCAGAGTTTTTGCTTTTGAGGTCACTGTTTACAGGGTGGAGGAGAGATTGTTATTTTTACAGAGTTTATGCTGTCTCTGTTCTGTTGTCAGGGTTAGTTACCCAGGCACTCCCCTAATTGGGCTGTGTTCATTTCATGCATGAAGTATCAGTGCCTAGTTTGTATAGGACTTGGCAAAACCAGGCAGATCTTAACCTCCCATTTCTTGGAGCCACAAGATCCAATACCTATAAAACTTTTCCAACACCCTGTTGCACTTCTCTTGGCATATGCTCCTTAGTATAAACCAGAAACAAATTTCCAGGCTGTCTGACTAGATCTTGAATCTAACCTTTTGCAGGACTTTTCCATGCAGCAGTCCTAAAGTAAGAAGGCTGGTGGGCTGGCTAGTTACATTTATAGCTGATTTTTTGGCATGGATTTAACTTTATTAAATACAGATGTTATTCTGAGGTTTAGCTTCTAAAACTGTCTGCCTGAGAAAACAGGCACTTTCCCAGTGACTTGGTCTCAGTGGTTAGACCAAGAACTGGGCACTAAGCCATATTTATGTACGCCGAGTTTCCACTGATGAATAATTTAAAATAGTTTTCAGTGGCAGTGAAATGATAACTTGGAGCACAAATACCATTCCTTCTTTCCAGTGAATGCAATTTGCAGAAGCAGAACATTTGATTTACTTAGAGATATATTAAAAAGTTTCAAGAAATTAAAAACTTCTCATCTGATATCCATACAGCTTCCCCCTCTCTTTCTCCTTGTTGCTTTCTGAATCAACAGGTCATGATAAGACATGCATGCTTGGATCTACAGCCAAAAAAACCCTGAGTTATGGTTTCCAGGGAAAGCTGGTGTAATGCTTGACTTTTCTTAATTTCTTGTTTATTGTGATCATCCAAGAGACTTCATTTCTGTCCAGACTGTTCCAGGAATGAGAGTCTCTATGGTGATTGAGAACTGCTGGATTAGGAGGCACAGCAGTAGGACCTCACAATCCTTAGTTGGTAAAAGCCACTGAGGCAGTGTTGCCCTGTGCATGTGGTCGGAGTGGTTCTCCTTTGGTATAGCCAGAGGACAGGGAGTTCTTGCTGATGCTGTTGGATGAGGATCCCTGTGAAATTTATTGTGGTTTTTCTTGATTTAGCCAAAGGCATTGGCTGTTACCCAGCAGGAAAAATTAAATTCTCACCACTAGAAATTAGCCTCATATTTTGGCCTTTAGGGACACTGCCTCTGAGAGATATGGATGGCTATGGCAGCCAAAGGCTCCATTCAGTTTTGAACCAGGTTCACAGTTACCTGAGGCCTTAAGAAAGGGTTACCACAGAAAACCTGCCCTTAGGTGCCATAAGGGAATGCGGTGCCTTGATTCTCATTTCTGTTCTGTTTCATGTCCCACTGCCTCATGTTTCTGTGCCATCCCAGAGCCGTTTGCTGCCATTAATGTTTCTCACATAAAAGCCATTTGGAGAGTGCATCTCTCACTGTTCTGAGAGTCTCCTTTCCTCACTGGGGCACACACACGTGCCAGCTTTTTTCTAAGAGCATTTGAGACTCTTGAGTTCAAATCCATGTGTCAAGTGCCTCTTCCCTGGCTGCAAAGACCCTGGGGGCAACCTAAGAAAGGGGATGGCTTCTTGCTCCCTCAGTGCACTCTGGGAACAGAAAAGGAGCTCAGGGCATGTTCAACTGTTGCCGGCAGCACTTGAATTTCTGTTTCTGCATACAGAACAGAAAGCCACTAAGGACTTCAGAAGCTGCCGTGTGACACCGAGGCTCTCTAAAGCTTTGTCATCTATTCCTATTTACATTAACACCATTTATCTTTTCTGTGGCATTTCTTCCAGGACTAGACTTGGAGCCCGTGAGGAGGGGATAAGGGTAGCACTTACTGTATGGCAGGAAACAGGCAAGTGTTGGGAAGTTCTGTTTTTCACAAATAGTTTTATCTTTCATCGGCTTTGAGAATACCGTTGCTCTCAGGAAAATTCCTGAAGGAGCACACAACACAATAGCTGAAACCCAGCAAGCCTGAACCTCTTGAGCTCTGCTTCTGTTTTCCTCTGGGACACCAGATAAGTGACTCTGATCTCTTGGTGCATTGTTCTCCCCATTGTGAAGATAAGAAAAATTTGTCTGAGGAAAGCAGTGAAGGATGAAGCACTTGGAGGCTATTGAATGAAGCCACTGTGGTTGATCTGAATCATCCATTTGGGGCAGATGGCAGCTGATTTCAAAATGACTGATACTGTTAGATGTGCCTGAAGAAGGAGAAAAGCACATTTGCCTGCTAACATAGCTTTACATTGGTAATTAGAGGGCTTGATGAAAATAGCCTACAGACAGAGACCAAAAAATGGTGATCTGAAAAAAGGCTTAAAAATTAGGGATGCTGTGTATTTACAGGGTCATTGAAGGAGAAGGAGGAAGACTAGCACTTCAACGCACTGAACAGCTTAGATGCTTGCTAATGCAAGAGTGAGCAAACAGGAAGAACTAGGTATCTTAACACATCATTTAATAGGTGTAATAGACGCGTGCTGTGATAACTCATGAGGCTGGAATATTAATAGAAAATAATAAAACTAACTCTGTATGGTTAAAAGAAGTTTTCCTTTTATGACTGCGTGGTCTGAAATGCAGCTTGAAGAAGGAGATGAGCAAATCGCAGATCTCTTAGTAATGCTACAAGGTAATGAACACAAGCATAGCAAACAAAGAAGGGCAGTCTTTTGTGAAAAAAAAAAAAGAAAAAAAACCAGCTTTCTGGGAGGCAGGACATGGTGGTAAATGAAGAATTCTATCTATGCAGAGGCAGAGTTGGAGAGAAGTGTAGAGGAACACGACATACTCAGCTGGCACAGAATTTTGGTGCAGAGGTGGGTAATTTTTTGGAGAGGAGAGGAGGTTGTTTCAGAAGTGATTCCCTCCAAAAGCGAGGGAATGGGAGGAGCTGGCTGGTCCTCTGAAAGCTGGAGGGAGTGTAAACAGGAATAGTTATGAAGTGATGTGATGATACTTAGGAAAAAGTGACAGTATCAAATTGTTTAACATTGACTTCAAGAAGGAAATTTCCAATAAATATGAAGAATTAATAGCTGAGACCTCATGGAAAGGAATCCTGGGATGGGGGGAGAATTAGACAGAGATTAGATTGTCATTTCCTTAAATAATTAATATTAAGGGGACATATATTATTAATTGATATTAAGGGCACATATATTATTAATTGATATTAAGGGCACATGTATAAGTTATCACCTTTCAGAGAAAGGCTCAGAAAGATGAGTGAAATGGTGAAATCAGAAGCTCTCCATTTGCTTCAGACAAAGGAAGGAAGTCTCTAGAAGGTGCAAAACAGTTTGTTTTTTCCAGTACAAACAGTGTGGCAAAGGCTCAAAGTGAGAAAAGGCTATCAAGGACATAAGGGGCAATAAAAGTTGTTCTGTAAGAGTTGGGGTCTTTGGGGAGGCTCAGTGGAAAAAGCCTAGCAAATAAAGCTAGGAAATCAGAGGGGTTTTGTTGCAGTGTGTTTGTTGTTTTTTGGAGGGTTTTTTTTCCCCTCTAGATATCTAACACAATACTTGCCAAAAGCAGAGAAAGGGATAGGTTTTGGGCTGGAATAGAGAGAGAATGGGTTGACTGGGTAAGGTAAAGCATGCCCTGGAGCAGTTCTGCCTTTGAGAGTCTGGCTCACAGGCAGGCAAAGTTCAGAAGACTGGGAAGAGAGCAAGCACAGGGAAAAAAGAAAACCTGAGCAATTATAGATGTATTGGCTTCACTTGAGTAAAGGTTAAAACAATACAGCAAACCACTTCAAAGTAACTAGGAGTGTGTGTTCGGGGAAGAGATGATTAACAGTCAGCAGTCCTGAAAAACTGCATCAAACTAAAATTAATTCCATTTTAGTGGTAGCTGGAGGGCTATTGAAAAAGCCTCAGATAGCTGCCATGCATCTTGGCTGTCACTTGTGGCATTTTTACAAGTAAACTGGAGATACATGCTTGAGATAAAATCACAAAACAGTGAGTGCCAGATGTTTCAGAAAAAGAAGACATTAACAATAGATATTGACTGATTAGGAAACTTGAAAGGTTCATCAGGGGTATATCCCATCCTGAGTCTGGTATTCAATATTTACTTCTACATCTTGGCTGACAGAATAAAGAACACTCTTAGTACATCTGTGAATAGCACCACACTGGCAAGAGCTATAAGCACACTGAAAGATAGGATTGGAATTGACTAGTTGGAGAAATAGTCGGAAAGAATTTGGATGCAGTTCAGCAAGGACAAATGAAAGATTTGCATTGCCTGATGAGGCATCTGGCTCTGCCAGAAAGGATCTGCCAAAACGGATCATATTCTGGGAAGCCATCCTCTGTGTGCTAGTGGTGCATAAGGATATTACTTTAAATGACTCTTGGGTGAATTCTTATGCACAATATGCATTGCCTGCAAGAAAAGTTGTATGTCCTTTGTGCCCTGGTCAGCTTTGGTGAGGCCTCAGCTGCAAACCATGGCCCATTTTGGGCATTCATCCAGAATGGGCTGAACTAGCTGGGAAGCCCACTGGAGAGCACCAAGAGTGATGCTCCTTCTGATGAATTAATGCATAAGAAGTGACTGAAGAAATGGGAGCTTCTTACCCTTGGGAAGGCTAGTGTAAGGCGTAACAGCCTTCAGTATGTAATGAATTTGAAGTCACAGAATCATAGAATCCCTGCACAAAAGAACCCCTAGAACCATGCCTCATGCCTGAGAACATTGTCCAGTGCTTCTCAAACTCTGTCAGACTTGCTGCTGTGACCACTTCCTTGGGGAGCTGTTGCAGTGGCCAACCACCCTCTGGGTGAAGAACCTTTTCCTGATATCCAACCTAAACGTGCCCTGACACAAATTCAGGCCATTCCCTCTGGTCCTGTCACTGGGCACCCAGAGGGGAGATCAGTGCCTCCCCCTCCTCTTCCCCTCCTGAGGAAGTTGTGGACAGCAATGGGGTATCCCCTCAGTCTAGTCCGCTCCAGGCTGAACAGACCAAGTGACCTCAGGTGTTCCTCAAATGGCTTCCCCTCCAGTCCCTTCACCATCCACATGACCCTCCTTTGGTCTCTTTCTAATAGCTTTTATACCTTTTGTATACTGTGGTGCCCAAAACTGCACACAGGACTCAAGGTGACGCTGCACCAGTGCAGAGCAGAGTGGTACAATCCCCTCCTCAACTGGCTGTACTCTGCATCCTTGGCAAGTAGCACAAGGAACTTAGGGGAAACAGAAGACCACCTTTGACCCTCCCAGGAGAAGACAAAACCTCTTGAAATTGAAGTAATGAATTTTATGTTAGATAATGCAGTAAAAACTGCCCTAGGGGAAGGAAACTTTAGTCCTGGAATAGCCAGTTGAAGAACAGGTGTTGCTGGAGCTTTCTATATAATTTTTGTGGAAGAGAGGCAAGACTCTGCTCTGAGATAAAGGACAGATTTGATGACCTTTTGATATCCTTCCAGTAATTTTTGATTTCATGATAGCTGTGGTGATGGTGTCCCATTAGTGGGATGATGCTCAGAAATGCTCTGTACCGGAAGAAGGGCACCAACTGTAGGCCGATAGCAAAAGCTCCAGAGACTTCAGGGGGAAGAGAAGGAGTAGGGCAGGAAGTGTGAACACCACTGGTTAAGTGGGAACTCCTACCCAGAAGGTGAACAACCTGGCCAGGCACTGGCATTGCAGCAAGTGGTGGGTAGAGGAGACTTGTTCCGTGGTGCTAAGGCTGCCATGGTACCAGTCCACAGTGCAGCTCCATCAGTGTCACCAGCCACCCCAGGTCCCTGACATGGGGCTGTTTGGCACAGGGCTCTGATTCCCTGTGTCACTCCCTTCTAGCAGCTCTGCTTGCCCTTTCTGATGCTTCATTCACATCTGTATTGATTCTGCTTACCCTCGAGCATGATTGATGTGTTTCCTTTTCTTTGCAGAGGAAGAGAGACAACTCCAAGCAAACAACCGGGATTTTAATCTGCAGTTTGAATATGCTGTAAGTAACCAGTGTGTGTTGTTTCATGCAGATGTAGTCACAGATGTAGCTGCATCTGCCTCATGTCTCAAGTGTTGTTTCAAAGGGGTGAGCAGAACTGCGTGCCAGCTATGGCTCTGCAAACCAGGCAAACCCCATCCAGATGAACCATCAGAGGTGGATTGCTGCTGAGTCAGCCTGAAAATGGGCAGTTGAAGGAGATCTGATTCTGGAAAAGCATGACACAGTGACTTTGCACACTTACAGAAAATTATTTGTGAGTCAAAGTGTTTGCAGGATCAGGCTCAAAGGCCTTTCAATAACGGAATGTGGGGGGAATTTTCTGTGGAAATTTGTCTCCATTTAAAGTAAAACATGAAAGGAAATGTGTCAGTTCCTCAGCTTTTGCAGTGAAATCATCTCTGTCAGGAAGGTTTTGAATCTGGCCCTTGTGGCTTTCTGCCAGCTTTTCTGCCGGATTCTTAACAGCCTACTTAGGTTCACTTTGTGCCATGAAATCTGTGATTCCAAAGTGTACCTTGACACAGGCTGTCTGTGTCCCAGGTGTGCAAGGCTAATTCGCCAGGGAGCCCTGGGGCAACTTGATTTCCAAAGCCTGTGGGCCATTTTCTGATGCTGTGTGCAGAGGAGGGCTAGCCCAGCCACTAGACTTGTCCTGCCTGCCTGCAGGGACATCCCCTCTGTGAGGCCGTCCTGAAGCTGCATTCTTTCAAAGTGTTTGCAGCTGCCAGTTAATACCAAAGTGAATTTTGTGAATTTTTGTCCTTTGAATATCTGAATTGCAGTGGTGAAATTAATCATTCAGTTACGCAGGAGCTCCTTTGAATCGTGTTTTGGTTTAGGAACATCACAAGTACTTTCTTGGCAAGAGCTGAAAAAACTAAGCATTTTAGAACACAGTAATTTCTTGTGACAGGGACAGTATGACTTGCCAGCAGGTTTGACTAATGGCAGCATGGTGGTTTTCAGTGGTCACTTTTCAGCCATGAACTACACAACATGGGTTAGAGAGTCCCAGGGTCCAGAGCTACTGTATGTGTCCTGAGCATGAAATAGATGGAAGTTAATATATGTGAAGTACTATGCAGCATGAATGTCTTACAAAGACTGGTGATTTGAGATGGGGCAAGTGAACTTGATTTGCACACAACCTGTCAGTAGCCTGCTAGGATGGGTATTGCCACTACATGTGGTTTTATCGTCTTCCACTGAATGATTGCTATGTGCAGTAGTGGGACAAGAAAGTAGGAGGGAGGTGGGCAGTTATGTCAGGGTAGAGGGAACAAGCAACTCTTCCGGTTCAGTGCCTAATTCTGTGAAAAGCCATTCAGAAAACTGACTTTGCATGACACTGCTTCCCAGCTGACTGCTTGATTGTGCCCAAGGATTTGCAAATAGCCACAATTAAGTAGACTTTGAGAAGGCTTCAGAATTTCGGTAAGTCTGTGATAAGGTGATAAAGTGAAGTCGGCCAAAAAGACAGCTCAGTATAATGTGTTAAAACTTGGCAGTGAGTTTTGGTAATCATGCTCCTCATTTTAGTCAGCTATGGCTCATGATTTCAGGAGTTCTGTGTAGACTGAGACTTAGGAAATCCAGAAAACTGCCCAAAAAGACCCAAGTCTTGAAGTGGTGAGTGGATTGTGAGGTACTAACAGACTTTAGGTGGTGATGCAAGAACTGCCCTAACTGTACAAGGCTGCACATCACGTCCTGGGCTGCTTATTTCTCAAAAGTCCTCGCAAAAATTCAATTTATTAACTCCACATTACTATGGTGTATGAAAAGAACTAACCTTGCTCATAAATCACTTCAAATCCCATGCTGTAGATTGCTGATGAATGTGGAAATGACAAAAAGGGAGATAGTCTCCTGGCATCCTCCCGTAAAATGTCTATGATGCTCTTGAAAGTTAGCTCTTCCAGGCAAGGGTTAAATTTGGGTACCTTCCTCACATTCAGATTTGTCTCATCAGGGTGGGGTTGCTCTGCTAAGCACTAGGATGTGGTTCAGGGGGAAAGGACCACTAAGATCCAAAGGAAGCCCACCAGTAAACTTTTTTTAAAGCTTAACAAAGCTTTAAAAGTATTTTAGACAGTGAAAGCCACAGGTTTTCAAATTTCTTGGTAACTGAAGGCCACATTAGCCATAAAACCTATAGAACAGGTTCTTGCAACAAAACTAGGTGAGGCGGTAAATGTTTCTTTAGGGTGAGGCAGTTGCTGAGAAAGGCCAGTAAGGAAAAAGAAAGGGAAATGCAAACCTAGGTGTTGTGTATTGACTTACTGCTGCGGCCAGCCTTTACGTCCCACCTGGTGTGAAGATTTGAGCCTTTCACTAGATGACAGTTTCTATTATGTAGGCACAGATCAAAGGTACAGAGGGGTTTTGTCCTTCTTTATCACAGCGAGAGCAGGGAGGTGGGAAAGTACAGTCAGAGGTGGGTGTGTTGTCCCTGAATATCCCTGTTCCTGGTGGGACTTTGTCTCTTGCCGGTGCAAAGTCTCCAGGATATCTGTAAAGGGAGAAGAGACGAACTGATAAAGACTTGAAAACTCTATTGTGTGTGGAGTCTGACATCAGCTCTGGCAGCTGCTGAAAGGTGGCCCTCCTGGTATGAAGCAAGACTTGCGAATGGCTGAAACCAGCTTTGCAGGAACCTGGTGCTGCCCCGTGGAAAGCTGTGTCTGCCTGTGCATGCAGGGGCATGTCCACCTCCATCACACTACAGCTTGCAGGAGACTTCACAAGGCAAATTCCCCACCAGAGCTGTCAGAAAATACAGGAGATGCTAAATTGCAGTGTGTCCCTGCCTGCCACACTTCTCTAGCCATGAGGTCTCAGTAGTTGAGCAGAAGACTTAGAAAAATTAAACTTCCAAACGAAGTGCTGTGCAGTTAACTGGAAGGGCTGAGTGTAAAGGTATGTACAATACCCACCAGCTCACAAAATTAGTTAGGAATGACTCATAAACCAAGTGTGAAGGAATGGCATGAAAAGGCACTTAGAGCAGCACAGAAAAGGCCTCAATATAGGTCAATAAAGATGAAAAGTCAAGTCCTAATCCCGTGTTTATTCACTATGCAGACAGAAAAATCCCTCCTGAATTCAGAAAGAGGTTTGTCTGAGTAAAGACTGAAATAAAGTGGAAATCAGTCTGGCAGATGTGATATAGCAAGATTTAAGGACTTTAATCAACTTAAATCTGTCTGCATTCTCCCCAGCACAGCTACAGAGGGGACGGCTTCTGTGTGTCCACCACGATGGGCTCTCCATCAACACTCTGGAGAGGAAAACCTCTTCTGAAGGCTTTTAATGTTTGCTCTGATCCTAGTTACTTTTTAAATTCTTTGCCTTCACATTGGAATTTAGCACAGCTGCACTGGGACGTCATGAAGGGCTGCGAAAACAACTTTGAAATTGGCTTTCAGACAATAGGAAAGGAAATGCAAGGCCTATGAGTCAATGACAAATTTCATCTTGGATCAGGACCCAGGGTCAAACCAGCATTCTTTCATCAGGACCAGGAGCAAGGGGCTGCTTGGACTCGGGTCACCTGATGAAGTCTCTAGTGAAATAGGAGGGATGTATATAACTTCCTATAGCCAATACACATTGCCTTGGCTGAATCAGCAGCTGGGTTCTTATCTGTTTGAAATTTAATTGGACAGCAGGGAGCTCTGGTAGTGGCTCAGACTCTGCTCCACCTCCTCTGCTTGCGTGCTTTGATCTCAGAAGGCTGCCTGGTGGGTGATCCTCAAGGGCCTTATCAGCGTGGTCAGGGTTGTGGCACCAGCTGCCCTCTCTTCTTGTCTCAACCTGCAAATGTTTCCCAGTGTCCCTCACAGTCAAGGCTGAAGGGAGTGTGGTTTGATGAAGTGAAAAATAGTCTCTGTAGTCCCTGAAGGAATAGCTACTGGAGCAACCTGCACTGCTCCTTTAGTAAAGTCTAAATTGGATTAATCCAAAGAGCAGTTGAGGCACTGTCAGGGAGCAGCCAGAGCATGGCTGCACTATGAGAGGAGACAAGCTGGAAGTGGTGGTGATCCCAGCTCAGGCAGAGCTCTCACTGACCAGGGTGCAGTGCTGCAGCATCTGGCTGGCAGGGATGGGGCAGGATGCTGGTGATGGGGTCCATCCTGACCATTCCAGACAAGGTGAGGTGATGAACCAGGTCCAGGGCCCTCTTAGGGAGCACAGGCACAAGTGGTGAGAGACAGGGCTGAAGACAAATCTGTACCAGAGATCCAAGGTCCATCAAGGAAGTAGAACTGGATAGATATATCTGGGAAACTAGGGCAGATGCCAGTCTGGAGATAGGGACTTCTACAACATAGATCAGGTGAGGATTGAAGGCTCATGGCTGAGTTTAAGTGGCTCTGGACAAGGGCTGTGGATGGAGACAGCAGGTGAGGTCAAGGCCCTCAAGGCATATCAGACCCCTGAGAAGCACATAAAGATTGAGCTGTGCCAGGTGCGGTCTTCAGTGAAGTCCATAGACTCCTTTGGATCAAGTCCTCCACTCTTCATCAGATTAAGTTCATGAAAAGAATACTCCTACCACACTGGTTGGGAGTTTTGTTGTGTGAGACCACAGTGAAAACAAAACAGTGGTTTGGAGTTTGTCTCCTTTGCACCACTCAGCAGTGCTCTGCCCTCACCTTCTTTCCTCCTTCCTGCAAGGCAGCAGCTTCAGGTACTGAGCCAAGCCAGAGGAGAGCACAGTGCTGTCTCAGGGGATGACTAAGAGACAAGACCTTTAGGTATTGTGCTTGGCTTGTCTGTGAGCAATGACATGAAGTTGTCAAGCCTTGCCAGCCCTGTGTCCTCCTTTGCACCACCATGACAAAGACACTCACCACACTGATGATTAACTGGTCAGTAATGGGGTGACACCAGACTGAAGGAGCAACATATGAAAACACAACCAGTGACCATGCTTTCCTGCAGATCTTCCTGGCATACCCAACATGGAATGAGATCCTGGAACTCACTTCATTAGTGCTGTCAAGAGAGGGTCAACGGGTTGCGTATGTAAGACATTCCTATCCTTTTTCTGTTTAAGGAAAGAAAAATGGGAGGAAAAAAAAAAGAAAGGGGAGGAGAAGAGAACTGTGCTTTGGAAACTGACATTTTTTATTTCTAGTGTTTGGCCTGGGAGTTTACGTTTTTACAGGGACTTTTATGGGGACTGGATTAACACCACCACATCCTTTCAGCCTTTGTCAGTCTTCTGCTGAGCTAGGGCTGCTGCCTACCATTGGGAATAAGTCAATGAACTTGGGAGTCTTAAAACTTACCTGGTCTGACTGTTCTGTACTCCCTGTAAAAACAAAGCCTTGGTGGCACCATATGCGCTGTTACATGAGTTTATTAAAAATTTTCATGAGCACATTCACAGCCCTGTGGTCACATTTCTGCTTATGGCTCCTGTGTTCTTTCCAATGGCACTGCTGCAGTTAAACAAAGTGCCGTGGAGTTGCACTTCTGCCACCTCCTTGGCTAAGCTTTACCAAAACACCTGGGAAAGACATTTCTGCTGCTCAACTGTTCCATTGGTCTGTGCTACACAAGTACCAGGGAAATTGCCAAGTGTTGTGGCATAACACCTCCCTGTGGGGTCACCAAAGTCTTGCTAAAATTTACTTAACGCTAGGTTGTCAAGCTGCTGGGAACTATTATGTCACTGAGCCAGGGGTATAAATTCAGAGGATCAATACCTTGTCATACTCTTTAACCCCTGCAATCTAGCCACAAAAGCATCAGTGTCTCTTATTTCCAGTGACTTTTATGGCAAGGAGATGATTTGTTTGCTCAGCGATCTAAGGTAGGAGCCATCTGCTGAGTTTTGCTTGCTGTTGGACGTCACAGGCGGGCTTCTGAAAACACCCCCAAAGTAACAGCTCATCCGCCAGATCTGGACTTGTGTAACTGTGGAGAGATGAGCACTATTCTTAGGGACAGCATTTTGGTGGAGTCACACCTCCAGGAGGTGTGAATCTAGCCCCTGAAAAGAGCAGATGAGAATAATCCCTCACCCACAGACAACATTGCTCTGGTGTCAAGCTTCGCATCTGGAGAGCTTCAGGCTGGCTGTGGGTAACCATGCTCAGACCTGCTCATTTAGGACACAGGTGCATGCAGGGACTGCCTTCAGAGAACCAGAAGCCTAGGGCAGATCAGGGAGTAATGTAATGCTCCCTATCCCCATTTTTGTGCTTAGCCCATAGAACTGCTCTTCTTAGCTGCTGTTTTTTAAGAATCGATAGGAAAACCAGAAGTTTCAGTAAGGCCTCTCAATACCTAATTGCTGTTACAAAGATTATTCCTGTCCATGACATTTTCTCTATGGGAGTCTCCCCCACTGAAGGCAGAGTGTGGGGACAGTGAGGCAGATGATGTGTTAGAGGCATTGCTTGTGAAATGATGGCTGCATGTGGACTGTTTAATGCACTGTGGTGATGCAGGCTCCTGTAGCACCCCTCCCACCCCAGAGTCAGGCTCTGCATCCAGCTCTAAAGAGTGACAGGGTTTGATGATGTTAAGCATCACAGAATAGGATAAGATCAAGAGCAGAGGCCAACTGAGATTTCCCTGTAGCTGGCCAAGAGCCTGAGCTGTCAAAGCACACAGCCCTGTGTATTGCCTGAAAACAATCTATACCTGAGAGAATTGGGTTTTTTCAGCCTGGAGAAGAGAAGGCTTCAGGGTGACCTAGCTGTGGCCTTGTGGTACCTGAAGGGAGCCCATAAGAATGATGGAGAGGGACTTTTTACCATGGCGTGTAGTAGACAGGGCAAAGGAATGGCCTCAAACTGAGGGTGGGTTTAGATTAGATATTGGGAAGAAATTATTTACAGTGAGGGTGTTGAGGCAGAGGCACAGGTTGCCCAGAGAAGCTGTGGGTGCCCCATCCCTGGAAGTGTTCAGAGCCAGGCTGGAGCAGCCCGGTCTGGTGGGAGGTGTCCCTGCCCATGACAGGGGAGTTGGAATGAGATGATCTTTAAGGTCCCTTCCAACCCAAACCATTCTTTGTTTCTTTGATTATATGGTACCTTGCATAGTGCTTCAGCTGTATCTGTGATGTGGAAATACAGAGCTTTGATTTGGAAAGGCTGAAGTTTTTTCTAGTTTGTCATTATAATTTGCTATTGGTATACCTTTAGCCCCTGAGGTCCATGAACAAGTTATATGTTGAATTAGAAATATTTATAGTAATTACAAGTTCTTTTTTTCCCCTGGTGATTAATTTGAATTATAGATTCTAGAATAATGAGAAGATCCACAATAATACTCTCTGTCCTTATCCTCAGGTGTAAAGTGCCCTAGTGTCCCAAAGGACAGTAGGTGCCCAACGATATAATGATCCTGAACAACTATGGAGAAAACGCTGGTTATCCAGATTCCTGCAGTTAAGCATTTGGAAGCTGTTATGTCTGGGGTTTTTACCATGCCTAATGGCAATAGGAAATAAAATGAATGGCTGTGGTTCATTCAATGATTTTTCTGACGTAATTAATGGACAGAAATAGAAGGCAGGAATTGAAATAAACCACTCCCATTCTTTTCTTATTCTCCTCTGAGATTTTTGCAGGCAAAGATCTATAAACTTTATCTGAGTGTTTACTGAGTAGTTTTTCCCATGTTATATGTGACCCTCTGAAATCTGTTGACGCACAAAGGTCAAGTCCCCTGCATTTACTTTTTCCTGCAGCAACAATCTTCTGTTTTCTCTTTAAGTAATTGGTCATGATACTTTTCCTCAGAATAGTGGGCAGATTTCTATATTTAGATCCAGCTTTTATTAAGAAATCTGCTAGACAGTGTGCTTGATGGATACAGTCTTGTCAAGCAATTTAGTTCCTAGTATGATGGGTTTGCAGAAGATGCTGTTATTCCATTGCTTCTGTTTCAGCAGTGTCCATGGAGCCTGTCCACAACGCATACCCCATGGTTAAGGATTTTTAAATAAATCAAATTTAACTACATACCATGGCATAGACAGAGTTAACCACTTTTGCAGGTAGCTACATGATACCAGGAGACAGGCAATATTGTGTATATGATGATCACTGATAAATATCTTTTCTTGCCTGGAGTGCAATCAACAGGAGGATTTGGCTAGCTCTTCTATGAAGGCTGATTTAATTTCTGCCCTTTTAGAGATTTACCCTTACATTTGGCTTGTCCAAGGGATAGAACATGATTTTACTGGTGAAGAACATACACTGTACTTTCTGTACATACACTGTGTAGAGAAATCCAGTAACTGCCTAAAATGGAATAGCTTCCTCCACACATACCTTTCAGTGGTAACCTGAAATAATTGGTTTAGTGCTGGAAACATGCTGATGCATGTCAGTGTAGATGTTGAGATCCTGGATTAATGCATGGATAAGAAGTGGGCTGTGATTCATACTGAGTAGCTTCTGTCCTCCCACCAGCTCAGCAATATCTAAAGGCTATTACAAATACCACAATCACCATTTTCTCTGCTGTCGAACCAGCATATTTATTATGGAATTCAGATATGCTTCATATCTGCCTCCTTGTGCTGTCACACCTTCAGTTCCCTGGAAGGATCTTAATGGGCATTGTCTGGAGAGCTTCTAAGGGGAAAAATTTAAGATGTTCTCACTACAGGTAGGATTCATCCTTCCAGAACTAAACCTGGACCAGGGCCTGTTAAACATCATATGAAAAGATGGCCTAGCACACCTGAAAACTGAAGGGCCAGCTGCAGCTGGTGGGTCAGTATGATGGATTGAGCCTGTCTGGCTGGTGGCATGTATTGGACCAGACTGCTCTCATCTTTAGGGCAGAAAATACCCTGTTCTGCAATATCAAGCTTAGGTCTTTCTGTGGTTTGCAAAAGACAGACTGGGGAGCAGCCACTTGTGGCTGGAGGGGCCATCCACAATTAGAAAAGGAAACTGGAAATAGGGAACAGAGCTGCAGCTCACTTACTGAAATGGTGAGTTCTTGTATAAGTGATTGTTTGCACAATGCCACATCCAAGTGATTTTTGTGGAATAGAAACATGCCACCCGTTGAAGCTGCTGAGCTGAAAGTTTGCTGAATGAGCTGAAAATTATAATAATAATGTCATTTTCTGTTCCTGAGAGGACATATACCTCCAGTAGGGTTGTCCAGCCAATAGATATTTCAAAGCATCAGACAAGCCACAGATGGTTGACCTGGCATCTGTTTTCCAACCCTGCTTTGCAGATGCTAACAGCAAAATTCTTGTCTTCTGGTTATAGTTCTCAATTTTCTTTGTGCACTGTGTAAGTAAGAAGACTATTAATAAAGGGAGCAGCTACATACAAGTTTATCTACCTTATATTTATCTACCTTTTGAGCAGCTACATACAAGTTTATCTACCTGCAGCAGCACTGGCGTAAGCTGAGCATCGTGTTTTCACCCATTCCAAGAGGAATTCTCTGTTTATCCAGACTTGGCATGATTGTGTGGGGGAAAAGGAAACACTTTTTGAGCTGCTGTTGGAAACAATGCTATTGCTAAATATAAGCAAGTAAGAGACAGTTGAAATGTGTTGTGCTGTAATTTTGTTTCCTGTTTTACCAATCCTACTTATTTTCATTTTTTTTCCCTACAGAACAATTCAATTAAAACATCGAAATACAATTTCTTCACTTTCCTGCCTCTCAACCTGTTTGAACAGTTTCAGCGCATAGCCAATGCTTACTTCCTTTTCTTGCTGATTTTGCAGGTAAGAAATCACTATGCTGTTTCCAGCAGATTGTTCTCTGTTATCAAAGCCAGTCTATGTTTGACAGGTGTAATGAAGTGCAAGCTATATTCCTGGTGTGAATTAGCATCTTAGTAAAATCTTACAGTACATAGAAAGTAGGGCAGAAAAAAGCAATTTTCTCTTTTACCTTTGGATATGAGGGTTTGAACTAAATGAAGAAAAAAAAGTTAATTAGTTTTCAACAAACGGTGCAACTTTTTCATGCCCTGCCCTATTATCCCTTTGTATCTTCATCTGAGTGCTCCTGGCTGTCCTCAGATTTGCATTACTTATTCATCCTGTAGCATAAAGCCAAGTTGTCTCTTACCCATAGATTTTAAGGCGAATTCCACAGGCAGTCACAAAGGAAAACAGCAAGAAGGACACCACATTTGTAACCTGTGGTGTTTCCCTGGGAAGGACAGAGTTAACATCAGGAAGGTTCAAGGTTGTGGCTAGTTTGCATAAAGCTGGATATTGCTGCTCCCTTCTCCAGGATGAGGAAGGTGTCCACTATTGATTGTGTCAGACACTGGCAGCACTGTTGAACCCTGTGGATTGTAATGGCATTGAGTTGCACTTTGCTCATCACTGTTGCTAATGATACCCTGAAAGCTGAACGCACCGCATAAATCGATATCAGGATTTCTGCCCCTTTGCACCTTGCTGTGTACTCTGCCATTGTTGAGTCATATCAGAATACATGTTATCAAAAGCAGGGTATAATTTTGATTATGTTTCAAGCTTAATGTTTTAAAGTTGAGCATTTCACTGCACACAAATTTACAAAATAACCCATTTCAAATGCTTTTTTTTTTACAATTTCAGCTCAGAAAAAGCATAGGTGAAATGTGGTTAAGCCATCAGCAAACCACATATGATCTTTTTTGCTTATTTACAGGGAATGAATTTTTGAAATTACAGTGCATCTGTATTTTTCAAGAGAAGGTGCCTTTTCAGCTGAGCTGAGAGCACGATTCTTGTGTTGTTGTACTGCACTCTAGCTGTTTGTCTGTCAAATTCATAGCATTTCAAAGTACTTGCCTTAAATTATTCCACTGTGTGTTTTGCTGGGCCATCTAGGGTTGACTATATATAAAAGCACACAGCTTTTCCTTTACATCCAGGTAGCCTAAAGAGTGTAGGCATTAGTCTACATATTCCTCCATTTAATTATTTTTCCTCACTCCATCCCCGTGGGACTATTCCTGCATCAAGAGTGGATGTGATGGGCAGGCTGTGGGGGACTCTGTCTCCCCCTCCTTTGTCACAGACCAGTGGGACATGCATTTTCCAAGGCAGGGTAGAAGGCAGCCTGTACAGCTGGGCAGGGCTATGGTGCCTGTAGGATCTGGGCTATGACAATGCATAAATGTCAACTTTACAGCACACATGGGGTTGACACTTCCCAGATCCAAGCTGAGGGACACACAAATACAGGTTTCACGTTGCTTCCATCCCTGGTGCTGCACTTCTAGAGGAAGGGGAGAACTCCGTGGGGGTGCGACATCTCCTTCTGCATGACTGATGGCCTGACAGAATCACCTTCAACCCTCTGGTCCTCTCACTGTTAAAGATGTAGGAAACAAAAATGGCTGTGCTGCTCTTGGGAGAGCAAGGTCAACCCTGGCAACAGCTTGCATTGTCCATTGATGCAAAATTTACTTCAGCAAAAATGTGAAAAGTTACTGAAACAAAGAACAGAAGCTTTTGACAGCTCTGCAGAGCTGGTTTTGCTCAGATAGCACTTGAGTCCCTCACAGTGGGCTTGCCCATGTCAGTACTTTCAAAGAAATACCTTGGGGACTTGGCAATCTTAATTCTGCAAACAACAATAAAAAGCAACCCACTACACTTTCTGACAGCTTAATTTTTCTAACCTAAATTACAGCTTGTTTTGTAAGGAAAACATGGGTTCCCTGGCTCTCCCACCTTTGGTGGGGGCGGGATGTGTGTCACATATCAGGGATGGGGCTCCATTTCTGTCTTTATTCTATATTCAGGTATCATAGAAAAATGTTGTCTGCAGCTTGATTAGGAAGCAGTGGTTTTCTGAACTGGCAGGAAATGTTTTAACTGACATATTTTCTTCCTACAGTTGATTCCTCAGATTTCCTCACTGGCCTGGTTTACAACAGTGGTGCCCCTGGTGCTGGTGCTGGCTGTGTCAGGAGTCAAGGATGCCATTGATGATTTTGTAAGATCTGTATTTCTGACCTGTATTTTGGAGCTGGCCTGTGATTCTTCAGCACAGTAACTGAAATAAGCTGCTTAAATGCAGCTGGTTGCAGGCACTCAAATGGGGTCTGAAATTAAGTCCCCAAAATCTATAGTTTGTTACTGAAACAGGAGCTAGATTTTCCAAATTGCTGAGCAGCCCAGCACTCCATTGACTTTCTCTGAAACTGCTTAGCATATCTGAAAATGTGATCACTCATAGATGTGTCTGGATGCAGGCACAGAAACTTTTTCTTAGGTTTCTACTTTGGAGACCTCATCCTCTGTCACCTAGTACAATGTAGGTGGAAAAAAAAATTGTTAGGAAGCAAGTGTTTCAACCCACTTGTGATTTTTCAAACTTGCTTAGCTTTGGCCAAAGTCTGTTGCCATCAGAGCTAATGGTCAAAAGCCCTATTGACTTCACTGAGTGATATTAAAGCTGAGTTTAGCATCTGATTTTCCCTCATTATTAAAATGATTTTGATGTTCAATGATGTTCAATGGAGCAATGCCAGAACATCAGTGGCCACTTTCCATATGAGAGCAGATGAATGGATTTCTCTGGTGTTTACAGACTGAGGTGGGCGGGAGCAATGCCAGCTGAGTCAGGGCTGTGCTGAAGTGACATGTAAGGCTCTACCCTCCTTCTTCTCTCCAAGAGCAAGCCCGGTGTTGCCTGTTGCCCTTTGCAGTCTGGTTATAGTCTGTGTCACTGCTGTAAACATGTGCTGGACACTGACTCAGTTCTGACCCTAATCTGCCTGACCCATTCAGCTAGCTGGGTGGAAACCTAAAATGTTAATGAACTGCCTATGGCTCCTGTGTGTTTGGTTTCCTGGAAATGCCTTTTAACCTTCTGAACCAATTTTCAGAATCGACACAAAAGCGACAAGCACGTCAACAACCGCCCCGTCCAGGTCCTGATCAATGGCATGTAAGTCCTTTCTGCTGAAGTTCTCACGGGGAAAAGCATTTTGTTAGTAATATTTTTGATTTTGTGTGTGTGTGTGTGAGATTCCCAAGGATCACTAAAAAATTTAAAATTGAATTGTGTTTCACATCACTCATTCGTCATGCAGTTTTGGACTATGTGTCTGATTAATGAACCCTAGACACACTACCAGAATCCGTGCAGACGTTATGGCTGTGACCTTGTGCTGACAAAAACAAAATTCTTTCTCTGTTCCTGGGCGTTTATGTTTAAGTAAGAATTTCAGAGTCCGGTATTATTTTACTCCTTACCCCAGAAGTAACAAGCAAAGCTATCTTCTGTGTTGGTTTATACTCGTAGCATTTGTTTTGCATTAACAAAACTAGGCATTATCAACAAGATATTTCAAATTAAGAAGCTGGAATACCTCCCTCATACACTTCATTATACTTTGAGTGTGTGTAGCATTTCTGGCTTAGATGTACCCAAAATATTTCATCTGCGTGCTTTGGACATTGTACTACTAGCACTGTTGTTCCTGCAGAAAAAATAGTAGAGGCTTTGGCTTTCATGGCAGACAGATGTGCTGTTTGCTTGCAGCTCCATGGAGTCCAGCTATGCATAGGACACAGCTGTAGACAGCTGTGAAGTCTTTTGTGACTTTTTTCCACACTATAGATAGCAGTATGTTGTGTAAACTCCAGCAGGTGATCAAACAGTTAAAAATATAAGTGGAAACTGAAGAATGGGCTCTCTGCTTTGTGCTCTCTGCTAAGTAAACCAGTTTCTTAGTTTACTATGTATTAGTTACTGTGTCTAGGAAACAAATTTTGACCTATAAAAAGAAATTTTATAACATTTTGCCTTTTTCAAAACATGGAAACCACAGATCCTGTCCAGCTCTAACCCACATTGAATAAGTAAGATTGAGCTGAGTTCAAGCTTGAGCTTCCAGTCCTGTTTTGAGACTGATCTTTCTCATCTCTACAATTTGCATATACAGCTATCTTGGCTGTGTTAGTGCTTGCAGCTTAGCTGGCTTCCTGTGTGCACATCTGGCTTAGTGCTGTGAAGACCAGTGCAGACATGGCTCAGACAGGCAAGTGCACAGCCAAAGCACCTGCACTGACCTTCCTGAAAGCTGGTTACTCTTGCCTTAGTAGCACTCAGAAAACCTTACATAATCTGCAGTTTTCCCAGATGCAGAGAGGGATTTTTGAGGCAATGTGGGCCTTTAAGAGAAGGAAGGAAGGGAGTAGTCAGAGGCAAGGACAAGGATAGTGCACATGGACTGTACTGCTGTTGTGAGGCTTGGTCTCAACCCAGCATGGGTCAGCCCAACCAGTGCTTTTATTGATTTTTACTGCTTTTTTTGTCTTGTACTGTGGTGGTCCTCCAGCTTAGTATGGATCATGACACATCATGGCAGGCCCTGATCCCAAGTCCTGATGGCACCTACAGTCTGGCTCCAGGAGCAGAGCTAAGTTCCCCACTTTCCCAAGAGGTATTTGCTGTATGTGCTTACTAACTAGAGGTTTCCTTGCAGGTTAAAGGAGCAAAAATGGATGAATGTCCAAGTGGGAGATATAATAAAACTAGAAAACAACAACTTTGTGACAGTGAGTATCATTTGTCTCCCTCCTGATCACAGTTAATCTCTGCCACTCTTATCACTCATAAGAAAATCATAGTGACCATGTGGCTGTAGCCACAAGCAGCACTACTCCACAATGCCTGCTGACTGTGAATTCATGCCAAGTCTGTCTGTCTGTCTGTGCTCAGGCTGATCTCCTGTTGCTGTCGAGCAGTGAGCCACACAGCCTGACGTACATCGAGACAGCTGAGCTGGACGGGTAAGTGAGCCTGGCCCTGGCGTGCAATCACTGCCACCGCTGCACAGCCACGTTCCTGGTGACCCTGGGTGCTGCAGGCACACCTGAAATAGCTTTGGTAGCAAGAGTTTCATAACATGTAAAATAAATTTCGGGTAGGTATCTTGAAAATAACATCTTCTCATGGATACTTTTGCTTCTTGAGCACAAATGTCATGTGAGGAGGGGACTTTACTTTTCAGTGACAGGTCTTCTAACACTGAGAGTTAGTTAGACACTTGTCCCTGCAATATCCCTGGCAGAAGATCTTGCTTTTCTCTCCTTTAGTATTTTCCTAGAGACAGACTATCTGGGTGAGATAATCATAATTAATAACTCTGGTAATCTCCGTTGGTCTGCTATAGAACAATATCAATGCAAGCACACAGCAAAGGCTTCCAAATGCTGCCTACTCCAGGACACAACTGGCTACAAAACCAGAGGGCTGCAACTTGTATTAATTGCAATGAACTGGAGCTGACTCATGACCCAGTTTGTACTACCTTTTCTGCCTTGCCCAGAAATAGCAACAGTCTGAGGGACTAAGCAAGACCAGAGATTTCAAGATATTGTGTCTCTCCCAAGACCCTACAGACAGCCCTCTGGACTTTCACCATCTCATTTCTGCTGAAAGTGGGTTTGTAGTTTTCATACACACGAGTGTCAATTCTAAGAGGCCTTGAACAAATGCAGTATTCTTTTGACATTGCGTTTCCAGCTCCCCAGCTAGCTAGGCCCAGGACTGAAGTAACCTTCCAGATCAGAATACCATGGGAGAAAAGATTCAGAGCTCTCATGTATGCTTAGATACCTTGAGTTTAAATGTGTCATGAGTGACAGGATAGAGAGTGCGCTGCTTTGTGGTGAAATAAGAAGACAGAGCCTCTTCACCTTTGGTACCATGCTCAGAATTTCTCTGAATGCCTGTCATTGCAACTGAAAGAGACAATCTACACCCTTTGGCCAGGTGAAACATGTACGGTATCACAGTCCATCAGACTTCTAAGGAAGAAGATTGTCCTAAAGAGCAGAAGTTATTTTCAATGAGTGCTTTCAGTTCTCATATGACTTTCAGTTAATGTATTTTTCTTATACGGTTTGTCACAGTGAAACAAACCTGAAGGTGAAGCAGGCACTGACAGTCACTGCAGAGCTTGGAGAAGATCTTCAGAAGCTGACAGAGTTTAATGGTGAGTATACATGGAAAATTCACTTTCCAGATGATTTGCCTAAATTACAGAGAGCGGTTGGGACTCTTCCTTCCAAGCTGTTTGCAGCCCCCTGCTAGGTCTTCACTGGAAACAGTGCCAGCAAAACAGAACAGGCACTCTGCAGTCTGTACCACAGGTAGCAACACCACATGTAAAGGAAAAGGTCCCTCTTTGCTTGCAGGCCTTGGTGCCATGCATGGCTATAACCTGACACTGCATTGGTGGCAATTCTTCTGTGTGGACACTTTAGTTTTGTGTCTGCACAAGTCAAGATTACAAGTCGATATTGAAAGCCAGCATGAGAGTTCACATAACTGCACAATGGAAACTGTTTTCCCAAAACCTTATGCTTAGTTCTGGCCTCAAAACATTTTCACACTGCACTTTCATTTGATGTAGCAATGCTGATGCACTGATTACATTTATCTTCTGATCAGTGGCACTTCCCAGACACCACACAGACCTGAGCACTAACTGTGCACACAGGACAGGTGACTCCTTTCCAGACTGAAGCCTCACCCTGAAGCCATTCCTTTCTTCTCTCAATGCAACAATAAAGACTGAGTTTTAAAATATATAAAGGCAGGCAGTATAGATGTGCTTAACAGGAAATGTGTCCTTTCTCAGCACTGTTTCTGTATCAAATACAGGATAGGATAGGATAGGATAGGATAGGATAGGATAGGATAGGATAGGATAGGATAGGATAGGATAGGATAGGATAGGATAGGATAGGATAGGATAGGATAGGATAGGATAGGATAGGATAGGATAGGATAGGATAGGATAGGATAGGATAGGATAGGATAGGATAGGATAGGATAGGATAGGATAGGATAGGATAGGATAGGATAGGATAGGATAGGATAGGATAGGATAGGATAGGATAGGATAGGATAGGATAGGATAGGATAGGATAGGATAGGATAGGATAGGATAGGATAGGATAGGATAGGATAGGATAGGATAGGATAGGATAGGATAGGATAGGATAGGATAGGATAGGATAGGATAGGATAGGATAGGATAGGATAGGATAGGATAGGATAGGATAGGATAGGATAGGATAGGATAGGATAGGATAGGATAGGATAGGATAGGATAGGATAGGATAGGATAGGATAGGATAGGATAGGATAGGATAGGATAGGATAGGATAGGATAGGATAGGATAGGATAGGATAGGATAGGATAGGATAGGATAGGATAGGATAGGATAGGATAGGATAGGATAGGATAGGATAGGATAGGATAGGATAGGATAGGATAGGATAGGATAGGATAGGATAGGATAGGATAGGATAGGATAGGATAGGATAGGATAGGATAGGATAGGATAGGATAGGGCGGGGTGGGATGGAATAGAATAGAATAGAATAGAATAGAATAGAATAGAATAGAATAGAATAGAATAGAATAGAATAGAATAGAATAGAATAGAATAGAATAGAATAGAATAGAAATGTTTTAATTGGAAGGGATCTACAGTGATCATCTAGTGCAACTGCCTGACCACTTCAGGGCTGACCAAAAATTAAAGTATGTGTTTAAGGGCACTGTCTAAATGCCTCTTAAACCTGACAGGCTAGGGACATCAATCATGTCTCTAGGAAGCCTATTCCAGGCAGTGGTCACCCTCTCAGTAAAGAAATGTTTCCTAAGAGGTCCAGCCTGAACCTCTTCTGGTGCGACTTCAACCATTCCCATGTGTCTTGTCTCTGGATACCAGAGAATGCTTAGCAGCACATACAGAGAAAGGAGCTAGACCTGTCAAAACCAGAATACTCCCATGCTCACACATCATCTGTCTGTGGAGAGAAGATGAGGGAACAAACCAAGTGGTGTTAGTCATGTTCTGCAGTGCCCTGCTGGCTTAGATACGAGGTCAAGATTACAGGAGGAGTTATTATGGAAGGGGGTGGAATGAGTGCCGCTGTCCTTGGAACGCCTCAAGGATTGCAGGCTCTCAGGAAATACTTTATGATATAGAGGGAAAATAACTTTTAGAAAAAAAATGTTTTTGAAATAAGTAGATGATTCCAGGACAAGTGGTGGGGATGTGGCAAAGAGCATAGCTGAGACTGTCTCTGGTAGAGTTTCTTTGGCCTTCTTTGCTGAGGTTTTATGCAATAATATGTGTGGTTTTTGCCAAGTGTCAGCTCAGTACATCAGGATTTCTTTGAAGTGATGGCTGAGGTTCTGAGTGTTTCAGGTCTTGAGAAATATGTTTTTACATGTACAGTTAGATGCTTAATGTTAATAATTGGAGTGGCATGCCTTAATTGTTTTCCTGAGCAGGCTGAAGTGTCTATCAATTTGTAAGCAAAATCTTAATCTTAGATAATTTTTCATGCATGCTTAGCATGATGGTTATCTAAGGGCACTGTGTTCTTAGAAGTGCTTAATTAAAAAATGTTTAAAAATATTTTGGAAAATTGAGAATTTTCTTATCAGATATTTATTTATTCTCTACATCTCTATTTTACATATGTTGTAAATAAAAGTGGCCTCTTCACAATACTTGAAATGAATAAAATGTTTCCGAGGATGATTTATATTTGACAGTGTACTGGGAAGAGTGCCTGGAATCAGGCCCAGCCTTGCATTTCCCTTAGCAAACCTCTGTAGAAATATTTAAATATTTATGTAACTCTTTATCTAATTACTTTTTAAGACAGGAAGAGAGGACAGGGTTGTGCAGCTGATACAGGCACTCAGTGGAATGCTTAATGTGAGTTATGATGTTTGTTTGATGGTTCAGATAAGGAAGATGCTTGCAAAATGCTGAATTTCTTTGTTTGATTTTGGGAACTGGGAGACCAGAAAGGCAGAAAGACTTTTCAAGACTTACCCTCTACTTATCACAGTTGACTTGGCAGTATTTAACTCTTTCAGGTGAAATGTATTCCACATATCTTATTGCTGTTACTGGGCCAGGAGGACAGGAGGCATGGTGCCTGGCTGTGGTGCCTTCAGCTGCAGAGCTACTGGGCTCAGTGCAGCTGTCCTGAGGGGACCTTTACAGCTTCCCACTCTTTTGTGGTCAGTCCCATTTGGATGAATCCCTTCTGATCTCAAAATCAGCATGTCAGAAGCCCAGTCCCACCTGCTTATGGGAAGGCAGATGTGGACACGTGAGGTGCTCACAGGAGCACTGTCCCGCAGTGGGCACGGTGTTCCTGGTGGGAGCCCTGGGTTTGCTTTACCAAGCATTATGCTGTTTGAGGTTCCAGTGCAAAGCCCCTGTTTCCTTTTGTGCTTTTCAAGGTGGTTGTGAGGGTGGCAGTGAGGTGGGCCTGGTTACTAGAGACTTTCAGAAATGATGGGGCACAGGTCTGGTCCTTGTTGGACTAACCAGATGATAAAATAGAAGAACAACACAGTTGTTACTATGAATTCTGATGCCACATGTGTCACTGAATTTCTTAATTCATGTCTGATGGTTTGTCTGCCCTAGATTAGAGCTGCTTTTTTGATCATTTGCATAATTTTTGCATAATTTAAATCTGTAGTGGTGAAGACAATCATGACACTTAAAGCTGTACTTTTCTTCTAGACTTCTCTGGATTTTGTTTCCAGTCTCTTGAGTCTGGTGTGTAAATCTGAGAGCAGCTAGAAGAACTGTACTCTCTGCAAATGCTAGTATTTTTGTAGGTATTTACAGCCTGTGATGAAAATAACTGCTGAATAAGTGAACAGACTGAACTCTTAAATTGCCTTTCAGTAAGGCATATTTGTATTTTCCAGTTCTCAACACATCCACAGGGCTCTGCTTTGAATCTTTAAATGTCAGGTGCAGCGGTTGATTTAAATAGTCATTTTTATACTGAGGTATCTGAACACATTTTATTACAAGAAATAAATATAAAGCATGGAAATAGACACTCCAATCACTTGCAGTGTCAGCTCAGTGGCCAAAGAAGGTAGAGGTATCTTTTTATGTGCTCCTGGGACTTGAGTTATAAAACAGATGAAATTAAAAATCAGTGAACAAAGACACCTCAGTTAATTACTCTTCTGCAGCCTTTAAGCTATGATTCTATTCGCTTGGGCTTCTGCAGTTTGAGGGAAAATGAAATAGGAAAAAGAGGTGATGTCAGCACTTTTAGGTAAAGTTATCCAGTGACATCCTACCACTATGAACTTGCTGTGAATGGATTAAAAGTATGTTGCTGGTTCAACATTTCTTCTCACCCACAAAAGAGTTGTGGAAACTTTGTTTTGTACTCTACCAATAAAAATTGCCATGTTCAAAGAATTGCATAAATCCAAGTTCACCGTGGTCCCTTGAATTATGAAATTAATATGGGGAAACAGCAACATCCCAGATCATCAGTAGATGTAAGACATAGAATAGGAATGACAGGGTTAGGAGTTGACTGTAACTAGAGTGTGAAATATTGTCTCTCTGAGGAACAGCTGGGAATGCAGTTTTGATGACATCTTTCCCTGGACCAAGATTTCCATTTTTGCTTTTACCTTCTTTTTACAGGAGAAGTCAGATGTGAGGCACCAAATAACAAACTGGATAAATTCACAGGAACTCTTACTCTTCGAGGAGAGAAATATGCCCTGGACAATGAGAAGATGTTGCTGAGGGGCTGTACTATCAGGAACACAGAGTGGTGCTTTGGGCTCGTTATTTATGCTGGTAGGTAAAAAGACTGACGTGCTGATTGCACAGCCCAGCAGCATTAGTGTGGGGACACATCACACCCAGCATGCACAAAGGAATCCAGTATTTATGTTTCTACCAGGTATGAGAAGAAAAAAGTTTCTTGTTTCAGAAATCCGTGCAGCAAAGTACAGGAGGGGAGTTTTGATCGATGACTAAGAAAGAATGTAATGATTAAATTTGGTTAAAAATTCTTTCAAGTGTATTGACATAACCACTCTGTATCATTTCTATGGGATTTTCATCCACATTGGAATATCAGGGTCATCAATAATATTATTGATTAGATCTATGCTTTTCATTAACATAGTCCTTTTGTTGTTTCTGTACTCCTCTAGAGATGTGAGATAATACATAATATGTCACCAATAACACAGCAATACCAGATATGCTGTGAAAAGTGATTAAACCTGAAAGGAAGGGTTGAATGTTGAAAGAAAAGAGTTGAGTTGAAGCCCAGATTTAATGGTTTTATGTGACTCTCTCTATATAATCTCAGACAAATGACTTAACCTGTTTCTGCCCAAGTTTCCCGCTAGCACTCTAAACTGTGTGTACCTGACTTCATGAGAGCTGTGATGGTTATTTATGCTGAAAAGCACAGTGAGGCCTCAGAGGGAATCAGCTTTAGAACAGCTCAGCTCTAGTACTAAAATTAACAAGTGTGCTTCATCTCCAGGGCCGGACACGAAACTCATGCAGAACAGTGGAAAAACAACTTTTAAGAGAACAAGCATCGATCGGCTCATGAATGTCCTTGTGTTGGTGGTAAGTCTGATTGATGTGTCTTGCTTTCTTCAGATGTGTTCATCATTTCCAGATGCTCCACCTCTCTGTCCACACAAATGGGGGAATATCAGAAGTGACTAATGATAAAAAGAAAAAGTACATCATAATTTATTAGCAGCCCGAGTTCTGCAGCACCTCTGCCAGCTCATCTTGCAAAGCAAGGCCATTACATTGACAGAATTAAGGATTTTCCTTCTGAGCTTGTCATTTACTTTGCTCTCCCTTGCTCTGCATTTTTGCGTGAGAAATATTTTGAAGCCTGCAAAGCCTTTTTTTTTTCCTAGTAATTCTGTCATTTTCTATTTAAATAAACATTAGCAGTTCTCTCTCTTTCTCCCGATTTCTTGGCATGTCTGGTGTTATCTGCATATTGGTAATTGAGTTTGCTAATTTACATTATGCCAGCTCCTGACTTAACACGTTAGGGTAAATTATTAGACATGGTCTCATTAATGCTCAGAATCTGGTGTTTTAAGCAGCTGGGAAATTTGAGAACACTAATCTTACATAGCAGGCACTCTTCTCAGATTGAAAAACAGATCTAATTTGAGGGTTAAGCTCATCAGTGGTTTTAACAAATGGCAAATACTTCCAGGCAGAAATAGTGATTCTTTCACAGACTCTGTCAAGATTTTACTGCTTGAGTTCAAAGCCACTCAGGGAAGGAAGACATGCACTCTGACACTACTTTAATCAATGTTGCTTGAAGAAAAGGTCTTTAGTTTCAGATTTTATTTCTCTTTGAGTGCTAATTTGTCGTGCTTTCCCATGCATGCTGCACCACCTTCAGTTTATGACCCTGGGAAGGTCTGGTGGCCAGTGCTCACTGTTCCTGCTTCTTCCCTACTACTCTTGCTCTCCAGATCACCCTAGCAGCCAGCTGGGGACGGGATCCATTCCCAGGCACTGTAACAAGCCCTGGAGGAGGCATCCAACAGCAGCCTGTGCATTACAGCAAGGCTGTCCTTAGCTCTCCCTGCCCTCTCTGACTTCATGCCTCCTCAGCACAGGGGCTTAGAGCACAAATGTCTCCAGGGTGGCACCACCATCCAACCTCCACATTTCATCTCAGCCTTTGTATTCCTGGTTATTTTTTTTTGGATCCCAAAAGTCCTTTAGGTGAACCCGGGGATGCCCAGCAGTGCCACAGTACAGAGAGCCACTCCAGGGTTAACTTCAACCCCTCTTGAGGCCTTGCTCTGTGTACAGTAAGGACATGCCCTTAATTTTAATAATTTTGCACCAATCTCTACCAAGGGAAAATCTTGGTTTATCAAGCTTGGTTATCATCAGCTTGTTTCCCTCAGCGTTTTCTTCGCTTTCTCCCCTTAAGTGGATAGCAAAACCAAATAAAGTTTGGACCTCTTACATTCCAAAATTTTTCAAGCATTTGAAGAACTTCATATTTTCGTAGGTGTTCTGCTGTGTTCTGACTGGAGAGAGAACTGGAGAGGAGATGGATCCACAGGGCACAGAAACAGAGCAGAGGAAAACTGAACTGGGAATCTAGAATTTAATGTTCAATTAAGATTTGCTGAATCTCCTTTTACAAGCCAAGGGTCCCACCCAGGACTTTCAGTCTGTTTGGCCTCTCTTTATAAAAACAAATGAGATTGATTTACCTCCTGGCTCTGTTTTAAAAAAAACTGAGCAAGTTGCAGCTGATTGCATCAGCCTCTGCCTGGTTTCTTGGGCTCTGGAGGAGCCAAGGGTGTGTTTGTCTCCTTTACACATTTTTAAGGAACCTAAAATTTTGATGTCTAAGTAAAGCTCTGTCATACATTAAACACCAGACTCTCTGCACACCTAAGGGGATGTGGCACTGTGTTTTTCCAGCTCACTGGGTGGTCGAAGGTTACAGAATGTGGTCATAAAAACAGGCAGTATATTGTGCTCTTGGGTTGGAGAATACAAAGCAGCCACGACTTACTATAAATAGGTAATTTAAATGTAGTGAAACTTACTCCATGTTAACACTGGCAAAGTTATTTTGTGTTTGTTTGCCCATAAAACTTCCAGGCACAAAGCAGTGTTTAAGCAGGTTTGCCAAGGGAGTGCCTGTTAAATGTTGCCTGGTCTGCCCCAATAAGGGTTAATTAGAAGTGAGCCTTCCCAGATGGCAGTCATAGCTGTTTTGTCACATTTGGAGGTGTTTCTCATCGATCTGAGAGAGAAGTTAATGTTCCTCCACTGGGGATGCACTTGCCAGCTCCAGAAATGCTTTTTTCTCCAAAAGCTGCTTGGTAGCAGGCTAGGGGGAGCAAATTTTCAGAGAAAGAGAGCTCTCACATTCATCTGAAACAACTGACTGCTTCAAATCCCAGAGCAGAACTCAAAGTACCAATCAAGAAACCAAGACTGTTTTAATTCACAGTCCAGCAGTCAATGTTTGCCTTGAAGTCAAAAGTCACTTCCTCTTTACAAAAACTCTTACTAAGAGGATCTTTAGCAGTCAATGCATGGGCAGGACCCAGGGAGGGATGATGTTCATGCTGGGAAGCTCCATGAGCATGCACAAGCAGTGATTTGTCATGTCATTCTCTTCAGGGCTGTGGTTACAATTGCAACACCCTGCACACAGTTGTTTCTGTGCACAGAAATTAATCTCGAGGGCTGTTTTTAATGGCTTAGTCCTTTCCATTTGTTCCAGCTCAAACAGCATGTTAGTGAGCTTTGTGCAAGCATGAGTGTTGCACACGAGTGGGGTTGTGAGAGCATTGACGTGCCCAGTGCACAGAAAACAAAATGTACATAAATCAAGTGCAACTGTAGGCAAGAGCTGCTGTGGTATAGGATCAGAGTGGTTTGAGTGGGAAGGGACCTTAAAGATCATCCTGTTCCAACACCCCAGCCATGGGCAGAGGCAGCTTGGGAAAGTTCAGCTCCTGTCTTGCCCCACATGTATTTCTACTGCTGAATCACACATTGAAATTCCTACATGGATTGTGATATTCTGCAAATGGATAATTTTTAACCGCTGGGGCAGTGAGGTGGGTCATGCCTCTCAAATACCCTTAAGTCCTTGTAATTACAATAGCACAGATTGAAGTATGTTTTAATTTCTGGTTCACAGAGGTTTAAAAACACTGCACCACATTCCTTACCAGCAAGCAATATTGTCTTCATTTCACAAGTTGAGCAATTTATTTGGCTTCGCACAATTAAATAGAAAAGCTACTACTCATGTGTGAAATAAATGTGTCCCCTGAAACTCAGTCTGCCACCTTTTCTTACTGCAGTTCCCTTTTGTGGCTTTTTGATATTAAAACTTGAGTTGATCAGGCATGAACTTTTCACCAAGTGATTCATATTGCTCCATAGAAGTATCTTCTTCCTCCCACAGATTACCTCAGCAGTACAAATATTAGCTTTACCATCAATGTTTCTATATTTGTCCCTCAATTACTGTTTCTTAAAAATGTTGATTACTGTTTTAATGTGATTGTTGCTGTGTGGCCTTTGCATAATGGTCCAACTTACTGATACTTCCTCCCTAGTGATTATCCTTGCAAAAGATGATTTTTAATTGCTCTTTTGTGCAGCCTGTTGACTCCATATCTTCACTTTTTTATTATTACATTGGTTGTTTTATGTCAAATGTTTGGAAAAGACGGTGCCAAAAGAATTATCTTCTCATCATTTGTCCAGGAAGAATGACAAGTCAACTGCAGTTTATCTCCCCCACCATCACCATTTCTGCCTTACAAATACTGTAATTATAGTAGCAGGATTCCAGGATGGTGGGTCTTCCCAGTTTTTAAAGCATTGTTAAAAACTAACCGTATTAAAGGTTAAAAACTAACCTCTAAGCTTCTATCTTTGAATTAGATGGACCTGCTACATTGAAAATGCTTATTAGCAGATAGAGCCCCGCAGTGCTCTGTGTCAGTGAATATAATCTGCCTTTTTCATCTACGATAGGGCAAATAAGTCCTTCTTATTCCTTTCTCCTTCCTCTTGGAGGACTGTCTGTTAAACATTTGCTTTTTACACTCCTGTTTATGATTTTTTTTTCTTTTCTCGATACTTTATTACTGTTGGATATTCACAGTTCTTTACTTGCAGTTTGTATTAATTTCAGTTACTTGCAGTTTGTATTAATTTCTGTTAAATTTCTTTCTTTCTGTTCTTTCTGTCTTCTTTTCCAAATAAATGAATTGCTACAGTCTTGTCTTTTTTTTAATCAAAATATGCTTTATGACCTATGTAATGTTTTTGTGTCTGTTAAATAGTGTTCCTGAGCAAGCCCCAGTTTTCAGTAAGGTTTCCCAATTTGAAATTCACTTCAGTGCTGCTGCCAGTTGCTGCTGCCCTGGTTGCTTTAGGCTTCAGGAAACAGGTTTCTCTAAAGCCCAAGGATACGCATCACTGGTCGGTGTTGCTTTTTGTTTGCTCAAAGGAAATGTAATCAAATTGTGAGGGCAAATACCGAGGCAACCATTAGCTTTGAGAAAGCAATTAACTCTCCTCTAACCATCAGAATAATATCCAGTGCTAAATTCCAGACTGTACGCTGCTGGATTATCCTTAGTAGTCTTTCAGAAATTGTGAGGAAGTTGCCATTGGCAAATGGCCAAGTCCTTCAGGCAGTTTCTATTCCCAAGTGTGTGGACAGATATTTGAGGACCCTCAGCTCAGCTCTCCTCTAATGAGATTTGGTGTTGTGCACCCTAGTTGAGATGTCTGCTTGGGATTTAAATCCCCAGCTGTTTGAGAACATTTAATTCCAAGTTGCCAGACTCTGCACTTTGTCCTTGAGGTAAAAGTATCATAATTTTGCTGGTTTTTCATCTTCATCCCTAGGCACATTTTCCTATGATTAAGGCTATCTAACCCTATCCCATTAGGATCTTCTGATTAACCTATGCATAACAAATTCCTTGTCTCTAAAATGCAATACATTTTGTTTGGTTTTGATTTGTTTGGTTTGTTTTTTGAATTTTTTTTTTCCAGATCTTTGCATTTTTAGCACTGATGTGTTTCATCTTAGCCATTGGCAATGGTATCTGGGAGCATGATAAGGGCTACTACTTCCAGGTCTATCTGCCCTGGGCAGAGGGTGTCAACTCTGCCTCCTACTCCGGCTTCCTCATGTTCTGGTCATACGTGATCATTCTAAACACAGTGGTACCCATTTCACTCTACGTCAGGTAGGTGCCAGAAGCTCCTGTCACTTTGGGTCTTAGGACAGATTTAGCTTTTGCCTTAACTGGGAGCAGCATTTTCCTTAAAACCTTAAAACCTCATCATGGATGCTCCTACACAACCACAGTGATGTTTTCTTGTTTCTGCTGCCTTCAGAAGGCTTGATCAGGGTTGGAGGGGGCACATCAGTGAGCCCTGAAAGAGGAGAGGATGATTTTGCAGTTAAAGGGGAGGTGTAGATGTGTAGGATGCTATAGGAGCAGGGCTGGAAGCCTGCCATCATTAGCATCTTGCAAACAGTGAATGAGTGGCCTGTTCTTCGAGGTGGCTTCAGGACTGTGTGAAGATTGCCAGGTAAGTAGGTGCAACAGGTTGAAGTACTTAGTGCTGTATGAGCAGTTGAGAGTGTTACCTCTTCCCAGACAATGCAGAGCTGTGTTGGTTATTGGTGATAGACAAATAGGAGTGACAGGTAGGCAATGTGTCCGTGATGCTCTCAAAACTTGGTGCTGGGTAAAGATTGCATAGACCTGTTCAATTTATCATTGTACCTACCTTCAGTCAGCTTTGCTACTGAGACTCTCTTTTGTGTTGGTAAATGTGAGGAATGAATTCCATTCCTGCCCAGTATGTCACCCAGCAAGGTGAAAATTCATGTCATCTGCGAGCTGATGTCACTCTTTGGGTTGTACTGAGTGACACAATGGCTCTCTTGTTGTGGAGCTCTCTGTTGTTTGAGACATGGCTGTGCTCATCCCCTGGCACTGGGCTCAGCCCAGCCCACAGATCTGCTGGACACCATCTCCTGAAATGGCACTAACTGAAACTCACTGCTTCTGCCTCACTTCTTAGTCCAAAAACCTCTGAAACATTCCAAGTATGTTTATAAAGTACTGCTTTATAAACAAAGGAAATGAGTTTGCTGTAAACTTAGCAGATCATTTCAGTGGAACTTGCTTGAGCATCCCTTACCACAGGCCACCTATGGACAAATGAGTACAACCTTCAAAGTTGTCTTCTAATTGCAATTGATAATGGTGGTGCTGAAGATAAAGAGCTTGCCCCTTAAGCTAATGAATATTCCATCACCTTCTCTTTCTGTTTCATCAGTGTGGAGATTATACGCTTGGGTAACAGTTTCTACATCGACTGGGACCGTAAAATGTATTACCCACTGAATGACACACCAGCTCAGGCTCGAACCACTACACTCAACGAAGAGCTGGGGCAGATCAAGTACATCTTCTCAGACAAAACAGGAACTCTCACCCAGAACATCATGTGTTTCAACAAGTGCTCCATCAATGGCAAATCCTATGGTATGTTTGTCTTACTCTCTGGGTTTTCTTCACTGTGTGCCTCTTCAGTCACAGAGACTAAATCTGATATCCAGCAGAGAGTGCCATGTAAGGAGCTCTAGTGATCAAGCATAAGGCTGCCCATCAAGGATGTCTGGACAGCCTGATTGCATCATTTGCCTTGTATTAATTGTTTCCCCCTTTTCCCCACTCTTTTATCTCCCTTCTTCTGCCCCACTGTTATTCCAGCTAAAGAACCAACACTATTAGTTTATCCTCATTTGTCCCAGATTTACAACATCTGTACTCAAATTTGTCTTTTTTTTTCTGATATCACTAGCTAGGTAAGCACAGCTTTTTATGGTATTTTTGACATGGTTAGCCAGGTGTTGCTAACCTTGCAAAACATAACATGCAACTCACATAACTCAATCCCTCCTAATCACTTATGAAATCAGCCATCCCTCATGGGGCTCATCTGCAAATTTTGTCAGCTTCTCACACTGTCTCTCTCAGCAATTTCTCATGTCATGAGCAGTGATTTTCCACATCCTTTTCAGGTAGTTGGAGTAGTCAGTGACCTGATCTTTGTTTTTACCCCTGACGTTTTTCACCTACCAGAAGTGAGAAAAGTTTGTAGGGAGTTGGAAAAAATTGGAAACATGAGTTGTTAGCTCTGTTAAATCCTAAAAGTTATTGATATAAAATGTTCATGTTGTTCATGCTATGCCCTCAGGCAGTTTTCTTCATACTGCTCAGAAGGTGCTAGCACTTTGCAAACTGCCTAATTGATTAACATCATTAGATGCTCCAGAGAAATTAGTCACTGCTTATTTGTATATGGATGCTTGCTTTACCTGTGTCAGACCTGCTGATGCACTAATGTGCCAGAAAGTTTGCATCTTTTCTCAGTGCTATCAGCTGACCTAATAAAAGAAGATATTTCTTCCTATGAATCTGTGCATATTTGGAGATAACCTTATCTCAAACAGTGTTACTATGATATCTAACATTAGTACTGCTAAACAGTTTGAAATCTCTCCTATCAACTGTTCTTAGTTGACTTTTCTGAAGTGGATGTCACCACCAACATAGATACAGGGTAAGAGTTCAAGAAGTGAATGGGGAATACATGCAAAGAAGGCAAACAGTCCATTGCTTGTAGTTTTCTAAATGTTTAACTTCTTCCTAGCACAGTACTTCTCTGCTGCTCAGGAACATTCAGGAAAGCAATGCCAGAAAGGATGATTTAGTTCTGCTCTCCTCTGGAGGCTTAAGGGAAGGAGATGTACAAAAGCCTCTTGGCTATGGTTCCCAGGGAATCAGCTGATGTATAGGTTCTTAGGAGAGGTGTTTTACTGTGTTTCTTTTACACTCCTGGGGCCTTTGTGAAGGCACACCAGCACTACAATTGACTTCGGTCGCAGTTGAGGTTGCTGGTGGAAACATGAGTCAATTATTCCTGTAACTGCATTTTGATCTTATTTCAATGAAGTGTTGGGACTGGCTGGCCTTGGCACAGTCCAGACCTTCCTAGTGAAACTTTTCTCCAGGCAGAAGTTCTAATAATATTTCTTGGAGATTATTTGTCTTCAATTCCTATGACCAGATCATCCATTCAGGGAGAATCAATAGAGCAGCCTTGTTACCTAGATGTGGGGAAAATGGGCTTCGAAAACTCCTTTTCTGTGGGTGTCCAGGGACTGCTGCAAATAGTAGGATCCAGGAGCTGAATTTTCAAAGAGAAGGCACAAGAGAAGTCATTCCCTGGAAGCATTTTCGTTTCCTACCTAGCACTAGAAACCCTATCCTCCCTGTGTTCAGCTCAAGACAAGTCTTCTTTACTCAAAAGCCAGTCATTTTTATGGTAACTCCTTTGTGTTTCAAGCAGCTATCAGTCTCTAGATTTTGTCATCATGACAAATGTCATGATGACATGTCAAGATAGAAACTGATTGTCATGTATCATCAGTCATCAGTGCCCATGTCAATGTACTGAAACTTTAAAATAGATTCTAGCTTAGAAGCACTTAACCCAATTTTGTAGCTCAGAGACTGCACTTACCTGCAGTTTGTGGCTGTAATTTAATCTTTCTTGCTTGCAGGTGATGTCTATGATATGTCTGGGCAAAGGATAGAAATAAATGAGGTAAGTGCTCAAGTGCTATCAGGATCTGAGCTTTTAGTGGACCTGGATAAGTACCAGTGGACACAACCCTGCATAGCTTCTGTTTTTGACCCTGCAAGAGCTGATGCTCTTGATGCTCACAATGGAGATGTGTGTTCCTCTGGATGTCAGAGAATTCCCAGAGTTAAGTTCCTTTCCAGAAAGCCTGGGTTAAACCTGCAGGTTGGGAACAGCCCACTGTCCCCTCTGCTTCACCTGACATCCTGCTGCATGCACAGCTTCTCTTGAACATTTGTCCGTTGGAGACTTGGACACTGGTGAATTTTATTAACCTTGTCAGTTAATTAAAGGTTTAGCGAGGAATTAGTGAGTGCAGTTCATATCAATAGCAAGGTCACTGTCAAATTCCTCTAATGTCCAGACTTTGGAAAGTGTGCAAATGTGTCATTTTTACATTTTTCTTTAGCCTCTGCTTGCAGGCACATGTCTTCATTTTTAAAATGTCTGAAAGCTGCATGCAGTAATCCAAATAACAAACAGCAAGATGATGATGATGATGATGATGAAAATCCCACTCCTCATTGCAATGATTCATTTCTAGTCCATTTAGAACTTAAATTGCCCACTGAAACAGGCTGTTTGTGCTGAGCACTGTGCCTCCAGCCTGCCCTCTCTCCGTCAGCCTTGCTTGGTGACACACACTGGACTCCTGCCAACTGTCCACCCCGCCCTGCTGCTGGTGACACTCTTTGGAGCAGAGTCCTGCTGCTCACATCCACAACGTTGCCGTGCCTGGACCTTGCTGCACAGACAAGTGTGGGAGGGCTCAGTCTGCGCTCTTAGACTGAGTGCTAAATGTCAGTGTGCAGAGGTCAAAAGGATGATTCCCATCCTGGAAACTCTGAGCTCACCAGGGATGAGGCAGGAGTCAGAATTGTCCGAGGCAGGCTTGGCAGTCCATTGCTCCATGACACATCATGCAGTAAGCTTCTGGACATTTCTCCAGTGTGTTCCTCTCTGCTTGGAGCTCCTTGTTTTTTAACAAAATGGGCAGTGCCTGTGGAGTTTAACCTTTACTTCACCTGTCTGTCCTATTTTTTCCATATCAGGATTTTTTTCTGGTTTTGGGAGAACATGGTGGATAAGGCAGACTTTTGAGTTGTTTTAAACTGGGTTCCTGCATTCCACAGAAGCAGCCTTTGACATCATGAGCACAATGCTTCCATGCAGACATGTGTTGAAGGCAGGCACTTCTTTGCTGTAGGCATCCACTGGCAGGGATCCTGTTGGAGCATTAGCTGCTGCTCAGAGAAGCAGTTTAACTAATTGGTTCTTAGCCTGGGTGCTGCTCTGAAAGGCACATCTAGTGCCTGTCCTGTCCTGATTAAATACCTTTCATGACCTCCCACATCCTTAAATCCACCAACCTCTGTCACGAGCAGCCAGCCCTGTAGGATAGGGTCCTTTGTAAATGGATGAGGAGAGAGGGGCAGTGTTGGGCAGGAATTGGTGTACAGCCATATGAGAGCTCAACAAACAATACCATGTTTTTTTCAGAACACAGAGAAGGTTGATTTCTCATACAACCCATTAGCCGACCCAAAGTTTGCCTTCTATGACCACAGCCTGGTTGAAGCCGTGAAGCTGAACGATGTCCCGACGCACAGGTTCTTCCGGCTGCTCTCACTTTGCCACACGGTGATGCCGGAGGAGAAGAAGGAAGGTGAGGATTGTTGAAGGCACTGGAATGAGTGGTTATGTTCACTTGCACCACAGTGTGTCTTCTCTCCACAGAAGCTGTTATTGGTCCTTTTGGCTCCCTGGTGATTTTCTGTAGTGTATGACTACACATAAATCAGTGTCTTTGGAGATGCCACATGGGAAGAGAAAGGACCAGGGCCTCCACTCCCTGTGTGTTCCTGTGGTGGAGCTGACACTACTGCAAACACCACATCTCTGGAGTGCGGAAATTGCAGGTGCCACAGCTTCCCTGAGGTGGCAGAGGCTTGCCCTGCTCTCTCTCTACTCTGCTCCTGGTCCCAGAAAGCAAAGAACATAGAGTACCTATCCACTGGAGACTCATTAGCTCCTCTCACCCAGTGTTTGCACTGCTACTAGGTCAGCCTCCTCAAATCCCAGACAGGATGAAAGCCATCCTTTAAAGGCTAGAATTAATTGACAGGTATAAAGTGAAAATACTGATCAGAAAAATACATGCAGATCAAACTAGAAGGGGCTAAACCCAGGGAACTTGTCTTCTCAGTGAGATGTTAGACTCCAAAGAGAGTGATTAAAATACCCAAAAGAATCCAGGGGGCCTCTTGCACTGTCCTGGAGGATGGGTTGGTGGGACTTGATGGAGATGTGTGGACATAAAGTGCTTTTTAGTGGTTCACCTCTGTGGATAGACAGAAAAGCAAAGGGATAACTGCTATATTATGTCTTAGATTTTGTATTTTTTTTAGCTCAGAAATAAGTCAAAAGCCACATTACATTTTTTTTCTTGCATGTCAGGTAACTTGGTGTATCAAGCACAATCTCCTGATGAGGGAGCTCTAGTCACTGCTGCCAGAAACTTTGGATTTGTGTTCCGGGCTCGCACACCAGAGACCATCACTGTCGTGGAAATGGGAGAAACAAAAATCTACAAACTTCTGGCTATTCTTGATTTCAACAATGTTCGCAAGCGAATGTCTGTGATTGGTATGTTCCCTTTGCTGCTTTCTTCCCTTCCTGACCTTTTAGGTTCTGGAGCTGTCCTTCATTCTGCTATGATGCAGAATTTTTCAAGGAGACCTCCTTTGCAAAGTGCTCTGAATAACATTTATTTCTGAGGACTTGAGATGGGCTGCCTTGACCTTATGATTACACAGCTACAGTGCCAGAAAAATACTTAAAGGAGGCAGGTGAGATAAATCTCAACATCTGGGCCACAGTTATGCAAGCCAACCTCCTAAAGACACTAAGCTTTTAATATATCTTGCTCCCCTAATTACAGTGGAGGAAAGGCCTTTTTTTTTAATCAGCTTTTAAATTATCAGTGAAATTTGAGGAAGTAGGACAGGAGAAAGCAAGAACAAACTGAGAAAACCGGTTTTTTCCAATAAACAAATTTCCAATTTTTCCCAAACAGAAAATGGAGAAATTATTCAAGAAAGTTTTTGCAGCCTTTATTAACACTCCAACATACTCTAATATCTCAGGAATATTGTAATTATAGTTACAGTTTACTGGTAGGAAAATAGGAGAAGTAGGACCAGTTCCCTAAAAACAAGTTGTTCTTCTCTTTTGAGTGAAGTTCTGCCTGTAGGGACGATGTAGTGTCTGCTCAGACCAATGCACTCTCTTCTTTTCTAAGCAGAGCTTGTCTTGATTCCTGGGAGTTTGCCAAAACTTGAGGAAATTCAGAAACCTGTAGAAACTGTTCTTGGTTTTGATGGTACCCCAAAAGACTCAGTTTGGGATTTGTAGCATTTCTTTTCCTCTTCCTCACAGTGCGGAGTCCAGAAGGTGACTTGACTTTGTACTGCAAGGGGGCTGACACCATTCTTTATGAACTGCTTCATCCATCCTGCAACTCTCTCAAAGAGGAGACCACAGAACACCTGAATGTAAGAGCTTTCTTCTCAACAACATCTGTGCATTTGATGTTTTCCTTTTCTCCAGCATACTTTGCCTTCAGGGAAAAAAAACCACCCAGATTTTAGAAACAGCACTTAAGCACCAATTTTAAGTTATGGAATAGAGAAACAAATTAATTTCTACGGCCTTAGGTCTCAAATTAGTTGCCTAAGCATGAGAACCAGGTGCCATGTGAACTGCTCCAGGACAGTCAGCAGATCAAGGGGGGTGGTTCTGTCCTTCTGCTGTGCTCTTGTGAAACCTCACCTGGAACATTTTCCAGCTCTGGGATCCTCAAGATAAGGAGGACATGGAGCTGTTGGAGTTAGTCTATGGCTATGAAGATGATCAGAGCGCTGGAGCACCTCTCCTGTAGCTGGGAGATTTGAGTTTGTTCAGCCTGGAGAAGAGAAGGCTCTAGGGAGACCTTATTACACCTTCCAGTACCTGAAGGGGCTATAAGACAAGGGCATGTAGTGATAAAATATGGGTTAATGGCTTTAAATTGAAAGACAGAATATTTAGACTAATTATTAGGAAGAATTTCTTTACTGTGAGGGTGATGAGACACTGGAACAGGTTGTCCACAGAAGCTGCAAATGCTCCATCCCTGGAAGTGCTCAAGGCTGAGTTGGATGGGGCTCTGAGCAACATGGTCTAGTGGAAAGTCTCTGCCCATGGCAGAGGGGCTGGAATGAGATGATCTTTAAGGTCCGTGCCAACCCAAGACATTCTATCATTCTATGATTCTGTAATATGGACAAAGATGGCAAATCCAACACAGGGCATTTAGAAGACCTGTGACCTGTTTCTGATGCACCATTACTTCAAGCCTGGGGAAACACCTCCCAGACATGCATTTCACAAATGCATCTTTGCTGTTCCAGCAAACACTGAGCTCCATGCTGTCCATCAGAAATCATAGTTACAAGGACTTGCTGAGATGCCATGACTAGCTGTGCTCATGCTGTGCATTTCAGCCAGAATTCATACCCTAATGTTGAACCCACATCCAAAATTTGAGGCTGTGTTCAGTATTTATTTAGGTCTCACTGTTCTGGACCTCTTGTTGAGAAATACTAGCTTGGGGAACAAATGCCTGGTTAGTGTAAAGCTTTAGAGTCAGAAAGTACAAAAGCCCTTTTGAGGTTTTTTCCACAAGGACCACGGATGGCAATAATAAAGTGGTCTGGAATTGCTATTTAAAAATACCCCAACATTTGTGGCCTAAGATGTCATTTTTTCACCTTTCCTCCACAAACTTTACCAAGACACTTTTACCAGTCTGATTTCTGAGGGCCCTTTGTAAGCCCAGGTGACCAGACTGCTCTTCTTGGACCTTGGATCCTCTGTCTCACCACTGTCTTGCAGGAGTTTGCTGGAGAAGGCCTGAGGACACTCGTGGTGGCCTATAAGAGCTTGGAGGAAGACTACTTTCAGGATTGGATCAGGCGTCACCACGAAGCAAGCACTGCCTTGGAAGGACGGGAAGACAAACTGTCGGAGATATATGAAGAGATTGAAAAAGACCTAATGGTTGGTAATTCAGGGAATCTGGGCCAAGCTCTGGGGGAGGCAGCGAGGGTGGTGGTTTGTCAATAAACAGCTCAGTATGACTTTGGTAAACACTGCTCTGCAAACAGCTCAGTGGGCTGTGTGACAGGAGCAGGTCAGAATGTGGCAGCCCTGGGTGTTCACTGGCACCTCCGTCAGGAGCCTGTAACTGGGGTGTCAGCCACCAGTTCAGGGGAATGGTTTTATTTTAACTCACGTGGGTGTCAGAGTAGCTTTCTGGTGATGAAGTAACATACCAGAGCCTGCACGAGATGACGTGGACACAAATATTTCATAGCTATCCTTTGTATGTGCAAATAGCTGATCTATTTATTTTCCAGCCCTTGAAATAGCAGGCAGTGAATAATTCCCAGTGCCCGAGAGAGTGTCTCCTTTGTTCTTCCAGCCCTGGGCAGGATGGGTAGATGCTATCCATGAACATGTTTGTGTCAATTTGAAATAAAGCTCAACTGTGATCTTTGAGTCATTCTTCTCTCCCTCAGTGTTGTTACAGTTTTTAAATGCCCTGGAGGATTTGCCTGTGTTTTAGAGCCATGAATAATGAATGAAAATCCTGTGTGTGATCTTAAGAGAAGCAATCCAGCTTTTGCACTCATGGTAGTGCTTTCTTAAAACCCTGGAAATCCTGGCAGACACCTTTGCTCCTTCCATTTAGCTGTATGCTCAGAATGCCAGTAGTGCTCAGGGAAGAAGCAAGTGTGAGCTGGGGAAACGCTGGCCTTTGGAAGTTGCATAGCCTCTCTAGCTGGATGAGGAACTACCGTAAAACAGGGATTGTACAGTTTTGAGGACCCTGTAGAGAAGTTCCCTCAGAGCTGTTACTTACATTGATAATGCTCATAGCTGATGTATGATTGACATCCCAGGATGCCAAAAGGGATCCCAGGCTTAAAGCCAACCTCTGAATTTAGTCTCCAAGCAGCAGGAGGTAGGTGATAGCAGTGAAACCCAAGGTAGCAGTGAAAGCTCCATGTGTCTTTGACGACAGGTTAAAGCCACCAACTATCTCCAAATAGCAGAAGAAGCAGTAACTTAAAGAAAATGAAGATTTGTGTCCTGAGTAGTCTGTGGTGTAGCTGTGTGACAGTGTGGACCAGGGGTTGGGACAGGTCTATTAAGGGCTGGAGAAGGTGTTTAGCAGCCATGTGACATCTGCAGTACAGCATAGCTGGTATCAAGTTCCACACCAGAGGAGGTCTGGGGACACAGATCCACAGTGTCTTTGTCCCTCTATTAAGCCCTGTCTGCTGTGAAGGGAACACATAGAACAACACAGACCTGTAGCTCTGCAAACATTCTTGCAAATAATTTTGTGCACATTCATAATCCATCAGAGCCTGAGGGGATTACAGCCTAGAACATCTGCAGGATCAGGGCTGTACTCTGTACAGTAAATTTGCTGAGGAAGAATGACAATCAGTACAACCTTGTTCCTGGGGATTTTGTTTGTGTTTGCTTAAATAATTGGGTTTAATGCTTTCTCCTTTGGTAGCAGTGGGAGGACTTAACCAGCTCCCTGCCTTTTCTGTTAAGCTGCTAGGTGCCACAGCCATAGAGGACAAGCTACAAGATGGGGTCCCACAGACAATTGAGACTCTTGCCAAAGCCAACATCAAGATATGGGTTCTCACTGGAGATAAGCAAGGTAAAGGCACTACAGCTTTGGATGCTTCTCTTCTCCTCCACTGGTGGGGTGGTTCTGCTAAGACCTGTGTCCTCCTTCTTTGAAAACTGCACAGAAGACAAACTTACAGGGCTTTGTTTCATTGCCAGCCATGCAAAATTCCAGTTAACTGGAATTAGACCAGATGACTAGCTTATGCCTGTCCTTAATTTCTGTCATGAGAGTGGAAGCAGGGTGAAGGCAGCATCCTTCGACTTTGGAGAGGTGACAGTAAGCATCCCATAGTCCCTGACATAAGCTGTGAAAAGGCATCACCTTCATCCAGTTGATCATTCAGGTGAAGAAGGTGGAAAAAATCTTGTCCTGCTTCCAGAAACTTTAATGTTAAAGTAGATGTTGGGTGCATTTCAGTTTGCTTCTGGCTCTTATCATCCCAAATAGAAACGGAGGAAACATAGGCTTTTGGAGGTGGAAAGAACAGCAAATAGATTCTGGTGAATTCTTCTGGAGACGTAGTATTTTCACTGAAACAATGGTGTTTCTGGGAGGTCAAAAGTGTTTGCAAATAATTTCATCCAAGACATGAGCAGAGAATTTTTGAGAAAAATGAAACATTTCATTTGTCATGTTCCAAATGCAATAGTTTTGCTATAAAATACCAAAATACCGTTTTCAGAATTTTATGGATAAAATGTCATGTTCTTTTTCAGTGCTGTGGTTTAGGGCTTTTCTGGAAGCAGGGAGAGGGCAAGTTAAAAATCCTGAAAAAAAATTTTGAATCAACATGAAATGTTTTTTTTGTTGCTCCAACTATGTTGGTCAAAGGGTATTTTAAGCTTTTTCATTTTGGTAGAGTTATTTTTTTCCTGTGGTCTTGTGAAGTCAAATTTGCTGCTGCATCCATCAAAGTGACTCTCCTGGCTCTCTTACTATTGACTCTGAAAGGCTCCAATCTGTTTTGAGTCAGAAAGAGAGCTTTTGTCATGTGAACAAAAAGGCCACAGAAGTGGGTGAATTTGGGGCTGCCGAGATGGATTATCTTCCTGGTTTATCTTTCCCAGAGACAGCAATGAATATTGGCTACTCCTGCAACTTGCTGAATGATGACATGGAAGAAGTTTTCGTTATTGAAGGCAGCACATCTGATGATGTACTGAATGAGCTGAGGTAAATGGCTGAAAAACAGTTCCAGTGCTGTGCACTAGCACTATTTGTGTTTTGTGTCATTCCACCTTCTCTTTTCCTGTCAGCTTTCCTCGCTGTAGTTCAGTCAGGGACCTTAGATAAGGGAGAACTGCCCCCCTGGGAGATCCAGAAGCTAAACACAATGTAGAAATCTCCTCTGAGAGTAAATGCTGAAGCTTCTCGATCCAAGAGCTCAAATTAAATAAAGATATAAGAAAGCAGAGTCAATTTCAAAGCTGAAATGGACCAACAAGTGATTCTGGGCTACAAAGGCTTGGGCTCCAGGTTTGAGCTATGCTGTTGCTGTACTGCTGTTGCCATTTATTTGCATTGCTGTCCTTTGTCTGGATACTTTTTTGGCAGTATCTGAGAATTTACCTTCCTTCCTCACCTCCTCTGTAGACACAGGTTCCTAGGTAAAGGTGGAAAATGGGAAAGGCTTGCAGTCCTTTTCTCTTGGAGTAGATGGCTGCCAGACAACATGCACAGAAAATTGGATGTCCTTTGGGATACCATCCTTCATGGCACTCAGATGGTTTGTTTGGCTTGAAATCAGCAGAAGTTTAGCAACACTTGTTAGAATTTCAGAAATGCAGATAATCTGTGCAGATAGCAGCAGCTAAACAATGCATATTGTTGTAGGGATACTGTAAAAATTGGACTGAATATAGAGGGAAGCATTGATTTTTTGTTTTCATAAAGTTGCTCTTACAAAACATATATATATTTGCAAGATTTTCAGATTTTCATTATTATCCTGGTTTCTTTGTTTTTTGTTTTTTTGTTTTTTGTATTTTAAGGAATGCAAGAAAAAAGATGAAGCCAGATTCCTTTCTGGACAGTGATGAAATCAACATTCAGTTTGAAAAATCTTCGAAAAAACAAATAATTATACCCGATGAGCAAGCAAATGGGGTGTATGGTCTGGTTATCACTGGCCACAGCCTGGTAAGGAAGGTTCAGAGCCTTGCTAGAGATAAGTTCCCTGAAGAAATTACTGCAAGACATACTGGAAGTCTGAAAAATGCTTTAAAAATTCAACTCTTGAGGACAAGGGTTTTTCCCCCCCTTATTTAAGATTAGGTTCAGTGGTTATCTGAGACATCAAAGGTGACAGACAAGGTTTCAGAAGATGTTTCAGGAACAGAGAACAGTTGGCCTTAACCTTTGGTGGACAAGAGGGATAGAGTAGCTGGATAATATTTAATTTCTGGAAACATACTAGAAAAATAACCAGGTTTGTGCTGCAGCAAGAAGACAACATGAAACAAGGGTTTCAGTGCCAAGGACATGTTCTACTAAATATAGCCGAAAACATGCTTACTTTATAGAATATACATCTTATGACTTAACTAATATAGTGATACTCTCTCCCACTATGTCCTTCTGAGCAAACTGAAGCAATACACTCTAGAGGAAATTGCTAAGTGACAGATGAAAGACTGCTTGGGAAGCATGGCTTTGAAGGACCCACTGCTGATCTAAAACAAGTTAGCTGTCATCTGCAGAGGGTTATCCCACATCTGTTTGATGCTCAGTGTTTGCATTAACTGCTTAGAAAGAGAGTAGGTAACACCAGGCTGGGAGAGAGTACAAAGAAATCTGAGTCAGGCATGATCTGGAAAGCATAGGGGGAAACTGAGTCAGTTGGGATTTCTGAGCCTGGAGAATACTGGTCAGTCTTGGTAATACTCTTCAAAATCATAACAGGTAAACAAAGTAATGGAATTAAACTGAGATAAGAGAGTTCTGGGTGAAATGTCTTCCTGGTGAGAACAATGAAACTCTGCAATAAATTACGTATATTAGGAAAATTTTTAGAACCAGTTAGAGGAAAGAAAAAACAACTTAGATCAATTGAAACTTCTCTGTGAGGAATGTTTAATTTATGTCAGGTTTATTTACCTGTTGTATTTTACTTTCCCTGATCTCAGGAAAAGTTAACAGACATATTTAGAAAGTTCTGGGAAGTGCTGCCTCCCAGAAACAAGGTACTTCTGTTCCCTGTGGTTGCTACCTTTCTTAATGACAGCCCAGAAATTTTCACTTCCAGCTCTACACCAGCCCAGCAAATTAAGAAAATATCATCTTTCTCTACTTTTGGCTCATGTGCCATGTGTACAGACCTCAAACGCTCTCAGACAGTGTCTAGGTTGTTAAGTACCCTTTCTCCCTCTTTTACACTCACTTCCCCTTGGACTCCCCTTGAAGGGCCATAATCCCCTTTAGATGCCCACTGCAAAGCAGACAGGAGGTCTCTCAGGTTTGGTCCATGTGCATCTCACGCACATCAGCTGGAAGCCCCTTGCCTGTTCCTACTCCATCCCTTCAGCCTGCAGTGCAGACCCTGAGTGCTGTGCTACCAGAACACCATTGGCAGTGATGGCAAAGCTTTCTTTATATTCCTGGAAAAACACACACTCACCTACACCCTAGCAAGGGGATATGTCCCACACAAAGAAACTCACATCTGGGCTGTGTCCACACAGAATAGACAATGAGTTTCACCAAGATTATGGCTTTCTCCTTGGTGGGGACCACAAGGACAATGCAGAAAAATCTGTCATTTATTTATTTCTATGAGCTTGAACACTGGTGTGATACTGTCCCACACACAGCACCCTGCTCAGTGCTCTGCCTGTAGAGGGCTGGGAGGGCAGTGCTGGGCTGTGCACACATCTGGTGTTGCCTGAACAAAGCAGTGAACCAAAAGTTGTCAGCATTCTTAATGGCATCATCATGCCACTTTATCTGTATGCAGTTGCACCATTAATATACAAAGTGATAACATTTTGCTGGTGCTGTGCAGTGAGGATGTTGAGGCAAGAGCTATCTCTGATTGCACTGAGCAGCAGAACTCAGGCTGAACCATGAAGAGGTGTCTTACTGAGCAAGCCTGCTGCCGTGACACAGGAAAAAGGGGACACTGGTGACTCACAGCTCCCTGTTTCAAAAAGAAAGAATATGTGGCCTAAGGATTGTCTGCCTTACACAGACAAGGCAGTGGGCCTGCTGTAATGACCCTTAGCAGGACTGAGCCTTGTAGATTCCTTCTGTACATGTCTGCTAAAAAGAGACAACAAAGAACAGAGCCAAAAAGCATGATCTGAAAGAAATTTGAAAAGCTCACACTGCTCCCTCCTCCTCATGCAGAGCCGGAGGGGTGACTAGACATCCAATTATCTCAGTGCTTCTCAAATAGAAATAACACAGCTGACTGATTTAAAAGGCCAGCACTCAGAGTAAAGCAGCCTTCTCCCCAGTTTTGTGTTTTGCTTTGTCATGCCCACCTGAGCTTAACATTTTACATGGTTTTTTTTAACTAAGCACTTAACAAATTGAAACCTTTCCTATTTATCTCTCAGAGCTTAAATAGTAATCCAAGAGGGACGAGCAGAGACTCTTTCACATGGAGATACACAAGGTTGTCTCAGGCCCTGCAGCAGCTTCCTACTCTTGGTGTTTAACACTTCTGCCCTCTGTCAGGTTACATCAGCCAGAGCAGCTGTTGTGCATGCCCAGCTGTTGTTCATACCCAGATGTGTGGTGCATACCCAGATGTGTGGTGCATACCCAGCTGTGGTGCATGCCCAGCTGTGGTGCATGCCCAGCTGTGGTGCATACCCAGATGGGGTGCACCCAAAGTGCAAGCTTGTAGGTGTACGGTGCACGGCATGATGTGCAGTGTGGATGCTCCCTGTGACTGGGTGGATGGATTCACCCACATGAGTGTAGGAGCCTGGCTCAGCTGTCGTGGCCACCTCTCTGCATCCTCTTTGTCAGACCAGGAGTTGCTGCCAGCCTGCCCTGAACACTCCCTTTCTTCCTTTCCAGGCTTACGCGCTGGAAGGGAACCTGGAGCTGGAGCTGGTGAGAACTGCCTGCATGTGCAAAGTGGTGATCTGCTGCCGAGTGACTCCCCTGCAGAAGGCCCAGGTGGTGGAGCTGGTGAAGAAGTACAAGAAGGCTGTGACCCTAGCGATCGGAGATGGTGCCAACGATGTCAGCATGATCAAAAGTGAGTGATGGCTGACAGCCAGCATGCTGTAGCAGACTGGCTCAAAGAGGTATTTGCTCTCCAAGGTAGGCTAGCAGCAGGAACAAATACCTGAGTGCCTCCTGTACCACCCTCTTTGTAGAAACAAGTGTCTGTGTCCCAGATTTTGGCAGGTCTCTACAGAGCACTCTCACTACAGGTGAGTTGTGTCTCCTGCCTTCTGGGTCACACTGCGCTCCTTCAGGAGCTAAGGTAGCACTAAGTGCCTATTTTTTTGTTTCTACCTTAGAGCAGACAAAATGGTTGGTCTTGATGATCTTACAGGTCTTTTCCAACCTAAATGATCCTATGAAAAGCCCACGTGGACTATGATGTGTCAATCAGTACGTCTGCACGGCCACCATCACAAAGGCAATGTATGAAACAAACAGTTTAGATCATAGAGGGCCTGACTCAAAGCAGAAATAAAATCTTTGTGCCTGTAAATATTTTGTATAATATTTTGTAGGGTGTTTATTTCAGCATTTCTTCGTGTCAGGGCTGTTTGGTAATTATCTCCCTTGAGTTAGAGATGGTGGGCTTCCAGGCCTCTCCATCCTTGAGCATCATATGATGCTGCATTACCTCAGTGAATTTATGAAAAAAAGTCCTGACTAGGTATAATTAAATTAAGATTATTCAGACAGACCTATTGCTAATCTTCCTTGTGTTAATTTGCAAGAATTGATTAACTGGAGCCTCTTAATTAAGAAAGAAAAGGCTAAGTAGAGAGCTTCAAGGGAGATAAGTCAGGCAGTCAGCAAAGAAAGGAGAAGAAAGTTAAAGTGTACATAATAATTAGAAACTAACCCACTCCCCCCACAAGAGGATTGAGACTTTGGGATTTTATCAGTTCAGTTCAGTGGAAACCTCTGAATCTAACCAACCTCCAGCCATTAAGATTGTATTCATTAGTTAAAGCTGTATAATTAGCTGTCACATTAAACTTATGTCCATGTTTAATAAAGGCAAGCTACTATTTAAAAGATATGAGACTCTTCTATCTAATTATTTGATTGAACTAATAAAGCCCAGGAAACATAAAAAGGCTACAGTCTGCCTTTTAGCACAGTGTCTGAGAAACTTTAAAATGGTTTGAAGATTTTGCCTGTCTGGGATGATGTTTTAAGGCTGCTGGAAGGACATGCATGCATGTAAATGAAATTTACCTCCCAGTATAAATTGAAGTTATTGTTTCATAACAGCAGCCGTTATGAACAATAATATTTGTGCTGCTGGAAAGCATTCAGAAAAAATCCATAAACTGTCACTGAACCTATAATTTCATTCATTTAATAAAAGCCCACTTATGGGACATGTATCACAGAGCCAAAACCATAGTGCTGCTGAAAGAATTAGTGCACCAACATTTTTTTTTTTTTTGGTTTTTAATAACTTTTCATTCTGACTTTTTATGAAGGCTGTGAGGGAATTACCCTGGTGTTCAGTGGAGGGTAACTAATTTTAAAAACGGGGCAGTGAAGACTCTGGGTATAATGATGTGATCAACGACCTTCTTGTTGCAGCTGCCCACATCGGGGTCGGCATCAGTGGCCAGGAGGGGATGCAGGCGGTGCTGTCCAGTGACTTCTCCTTCGCACAGTTCCGCTACCTGCAGCGCCTGCTCCTGGTCCACGGACGGTGGTCCTACATCCGCATGTGCAAGTTCCTCAAGTACTTCTTCTATAAGAATTTTGCCTTCACCTTGGTGCATTTCTGGTATGGCTTCTTCTCTGGCTTCTCAGCACAGGTAGGTCCGGCTTCAGTTTTGCCAGGGACGTGGAGATCAGAGGTCAGAGGGCAGCACCTCTCCTGTGAAGACAGGCTGAGGCTGGAGGGCTGGTTCAGCTGGCAGATGAAAAAACTTCAGGGAGATCTTAGAGCACTTTTCAGTACCTAGAAGTTCTACAAGAGAGGGACTGTAGAGGAACTTCTTAGCAGGGTCTATTGCAATACAACAAAGGGTAATGATTTTAAACTAAGCTTAGATTGATACAATGAAGAAGTTTTTTTTGCAATGAAGTTTGTAAACACTGACAGAAGTTGCCCAGAGAGGTGGTTGATGCCCCCTTCCTGGAAACATTCCAGGTCACGTTGGATGGGGCTCTGAGAAACCTGACCTAGTTGAAGATGTCTGTGCTGATTGCAGGGAGGTTGGTTTAGATGAATTTTACAGCACTCTTCCAACCAAAACCATTCTATAAATCTATATCTAGCATTTTCAAGCAAAGTATCTGGAAACATTTTACAAGGAAATAACTAAACCATTCCTTCCACCTCACTGAACAAATTCAGGTCTGTCTTCTTCAGCCACATGAGTATAAAGCAGATATTGCTGCCTCCATTGTGCTGCTGCTGGAGGACCGACGCCTGGAGACAGAATATATATATTACATAATTGTATAATCATTAAGGTTGCAAAAGACCTCCAAGATCATTGAGTCCAACCATGAACCCAACACTGCCATGTTCACCATTAAACCATGTTCCCCAGTGCCACATCCACATGTTTTTTAAACGCTGACCACCCTTTCAATGAAGAATTTTTTCCTAATATCCAGTCTAAACCTTCTCTGGCATTTAGGTGCATTATGAAGCACATACGTCACTTGCAGGATTTTCAAAAGTATTCAAAGTGACTACAGCCATCAGCTGATGACACAGATTAGAGTTTGGTGCAGGTCTTGTAAGATCTATGCTTGTGCTGTTAGCATATTTGGAGCAAGCAGTTTAACCCCGAGATGCCTGTGGGCATCAGGAGCTCGCAGGAGGAGCACATCTAGAGTGAAAAAACTGGTGTTGGTTCACGGCAAACCAGCCTCCAACTAAACACAGATGTGGGGAGTGCAGATATCCAGGGGCTGGGGGTGCAGGGTGGAGCAGAGGGATCCTGCTGTGGCTACAGCCAGTAACGGGTGCTCAGCAGATTGGGCTGGCATAATGTGACCCTTCCCCTGTTTAGGGATGCTGAGTTTGAGTCATCTCATCCCTTTTGTCTCAGTAACAATTGAAACCAAGGTGTTGCAGCAAGTAATTGCATATACTTTCAAAGAAATGGAACGCACAGCTTTTTGCTAACTTCCCTTCCTTTTTTTTGTTTTTTTATTTTTTTCCTAGACTGTCTATGATGAGTGGTTCATTACACTTTACAATTTGGTATACACCTCTCTCCCAGTGCTAGGAATGAGTCTCTTTGATCAGGTACTGTTTCTGTCATCACTTTGGGGATTTTATTCACGGGGGTTTTGTCTCCGGGTGCTTTGAGCTGGTTCCATGAAGCAAAAACAGCTGACCTTTTGGCTGCATACTGTGGTAACCCCTGAAATAATATGCTGGCAGAGAGAACTTAGACCACAAAATAAAGATGCACCAGAGAGAAAGCGTATTCCCTCCTAGTCATATGATTTATTTTACGTAGTCCTGCGTTTACATAGTCCTGTGTTTACGTAGTCCTGTGGGGAACAGAGAGTTGAGATAAAAATTACTACCCTGATTTGGCCTGTAGATTTCTGCCAACAGCATGAGCTGCCATTGCAACCCTCCCCTGGAGCAGTCATACCCTACCACATGTGTTCCTGAAGCCTGGCAAGTGACTCTCTAATGACAAGACAAAACAATTAATTAACTGGATCTTTGAAACCAGATTTTCAGCCTTTCTAGTGAGTTCTTTCTGTAGTAATCTCACACAAATTTGAACCTCACTGTTACTGTTTGACAAGACAAAGGAGCAATAAAGCTGGTCCTATATGCATTTTACAAATTAAATAAATAGGAATTGGCTACTTTCCAGCGGTTCAGTGCTCCACTCTGGACACTTAAGGGATCCAAGTCAGAGAACCTTGCCTGTGTGGGGAGGTATTTTCTAACCCTTAGCTTCAGTCAATTCTCTGGAGAACAGACCATGCAGTCTGCTTTAGATTAAGTGTATATTCTTTCCTTTTATCAGCTGTCAATTTATTTTTTTAGCACAAGGAAGGTAAAATACGTTATGGAAAGTATGCCCAGGTGACCTTGGGATGTGCCATGCCAGTAAGCACAACTGAGTGAATTGTGTGCTATGCCTTTTCTCATGGAAATGCATGTCACAGGGACATGGCAGCTCTAACTGGGCCTGTGCCTTTGGTTGGGTAGCTGCCAGCAAATCTGACTGTTTCCTTTCTGCTTTCAGGATGTGGATGATCGCTGGAGCATGCTGTTCCCTCAGCTATATGTGCCTGGCCAGCAAAACCTCTACTTTAACAAGGTGGTGTTTGTCAAGTGCATGTTGCAAGGGATTTACAGTTCCCTCATCCTCTTCTTCATCCCCTATGGGGCCATGTACAATACAATGAGGAGTGATGGGAAGGCCATTGCTGACTACCAGTCCTTTGCTCTGATGGCCCAGACCTGCTTACTGATCGTGGTGTCTGTACAGGTAAGGCATCCCAAATAATATTTTTAGGAATTAGTTGTTGTTTCATGATGGCAGCATCTGGAGAGCCAGCTGGGGCCTTGACAGCATTGTATTTGCTACTGCATCGTGCATTCTTGCAAAAAAAGTCTCTTGACACCAGATTAGTCTCCTCAGTTCAACAGAACAGGAGATTTGTATGTTATAAAAGATCAGGGTGACAGGAAAGAAGAGTCTTTGCCTTGGGAAGATTGCAGTCATAACAGACAAATCAGTTAAGGTAGGGAATAGAGAAGGACATGTTCTAGTTTTATGGGAAGGGTTTGAAGCACAGGACTGTCTGTCTGCCATCAGGCAGTTATTTATAGGTTCTTCATTATGGAGATGTCTCTGCAGCCTGGCCCAATGCATGATGTATGTGTGACGCAGCCTGAACTTGCTGGAAGAAATAGCTAAGATTTGGTGGTAGAAAATTCAGATGGTACTATCAGGATGAGAGAGACTTCTTAAAAGAAAACTAATCAATCACATTTCCCTGGATAATATTTCCTGCTGTCTGAAGTCTTTGCAGGCTTGTTCTCCTAACTTTCAATGCTACATCACAGCTAGGAGTGTGGAAATAAAGCCTGACTCGTTTGAACTTACTGTGTTCAGCTCCGGGGCCCTCAGCATAAGAAGGATGAGGGAGCCTGTTGGAGCAAGTCCAGAGAAGGGCCATGAAGTTGATCAGAGGGCTGGAGCACCTGTGCTAAGGAGGCTGAGAGCACTGGGGTTGTTCAGCCTGGAGAAGAGGAGGCTCCAGTGAGACCTCATTGCAGCCTTACAGTGCTTACCAGGGGCCACAAGAAAGCTGGGGAGGGACTTTTGACAAGGACATGTATAGAAGAAGAGTTACGGGCTTTGAAATGAGAGTGGGTTTGGATTAGATTCTAGGAACAAATTCTTCCTTGTGAGGGTGTTGAAGCACAGGCACAAGTTGCCCAGAGAAGCTGTGGATGCCCCATCCCTGGAAGTGTTCAAAGTCAGGATGGACGAGGCTCTGAGCAACCTGGTCTAGTGGAAGGTGTCCCTGCCCATGGCAGGAGGGTTGAAATAGGATGATCTTTAAACTCCCTTAATGTCCTGTCTCCAGGACTGGCCACTAGTGAATGCTTGAGGAGAGGGCAACAACAGGATAAATGTAGTAATCTTGCCTTGAACGGTTTGCCAGAATCTTATGATTTGTGACTTGTTATTTCTTGAAACTTGAATGAATAGCATTCTCAGGGGGAGATGTACAAAGCAGAGGACAAGCTGTGCTCAGCACAGGTCTGCTAAATCAGGAAGGCACTGACAATAGCTGCATTGCTCTGTTCTTTCAGATTGGTTTGGACACCTCTTACTGGACAGTTGTCAATCAGTTCTTCATCTGGGGCAGCCTTTCTGTTTATTTTGCTATCACCTTCACCATGTACAGCGATGGCATGTACCTGATCTTCACAGCCTCCTTTCCCTTCATTGGTAAGCCTTGGGACAAATCTGGATTGCACTCAGAATGGACATACTGCAGGGCTTAAAGCTTCCAAGCAGTTCTATGTATATTTCAGGATATATTGGTTGCCTTTTCTGCAAGAAATGCCAGGATATTTCTGAGGGTTGCTGGGATTTATTTTGAATCCCATCCATCCAGGTGAATGTGTGCCATGTTCCCTTCCTTGTGTAAGACTGGACATTCCCATGCATTCATGGGAATAGTCCTTTAAATAAATCTAATGAGCTGGATGGAATGCTTTCTGCTGCTCTTCTATATTTGGGTTCCAGATATCCAAATTTTACAGCTATCTAGGGCCCTCTTATTTGTAGATGTGTGATCTTTGTAAATAAATTAACATTTTGGCATAGGAAGGCACAGAACTACAACATCCAGGCAGACATGAGAAAAATGCCATGTGATTATGGTGAGCCTTCTAAATGGCAAATTCCCCAACAACCAACCATACCAGTGGTGACCAGGTCTTTGCAGTTATTTTACATAACAGATTTCTGAACACAGGCAAAAAATGAAGGATAAAAAACGAGTCTGTCTCCTGAGTTTTTGACCAGGAAGAACATGTGCTTACATGTAAGCAAAGTAATTCAAAGTAATTACGATGTTTTTAATATGTGCATCCATAGCCAATATAGATACAACATTGTTATGAGTTTCTACTTCTGAAATCCCAACACTTTTTATTTCAAGTCTCAGATTTTTGTATTAATCAATGCCTTAATTTTTTACTGACTTTTTCAGTAAAAACTTATTTTGTCTATCTTCGCTGCAACAGCAAGGGGCTTAGCCAACTTAGAAATATCTGAGATGCAGGTCAGTTGTTGCAACATATTTTTCAAGTAGATGATCACATCCACTTTGAGATGGCATTTAGAATTGAAAATGCTGAGAGAAGTCAGAATGTCTGTTCAGTTTCCCAAGGCAGGTGGAACAGTTGGACTGGAGGATCTTGAAGGTCTCTTCCCACTTTGAGGATTCTATGATGATTCTAACTCACTTGCCAGGGGCATCTCATCTGCTGCTCTGTTATTACTACATTGGTCAAAGAAGCCATAATGCTGAGGGCTACTTAATAAGTTCCCAGTTTGAAACCATTTTTAAGGGAAGTGTGTCTAGTCTGGACTAAGACAACTTGTTTACTTAAATTTCAGTGAAGTTGTATTACAGCAGAATTTGGCCAACTGGAAAGAAAATATTCAGTAAATATACTGCCAACACCAGCATCATTAAGCCCTGTAATGAGGGTTTTGCAGACTGTTTGTTCTATCTTACATTCCCTCAGTTTTGTAAAAGCCAGAAGTGAGCACTTTGGTTTCAAAGGAGGAGTCAGTGACATGCCACCACATGGCAGTGGTGCTGCCAATTCCCCCATTAGGCTACGCTGTCTGTGCAGATCCTCGGAGCAACAAATGCTCCTCTCATAAAGGGCTGTGATTCCCATTGCCTGCAGGGCAGAGCCAGTACTCCATATCCTTTAGGAAATGGTGCTGGGAAGCAAGAAAGGAGTATTCCTCCTTTTGCACTTCCTGGGCTGCTGCTTAAGGTCTCCTGACTGTTTATATCAGTCCTTTGCTGTGATTTGACTCTTCACAGAGAGAAAAGATTCACTCTGACACCCTTGTCCACCTGGGTTGTTGCTGCAATCATGTCTGGACATTGCATTTTTCTTTGCTCATCTCAGACAGTGACACTGGCTTTGCAGTTCTCTCTACAGCTAGTTGATTTCACTGTTGGAGATGAGGTCTGCCTTGTATTTTGGCCTGTTTTCCAGATGCTCTGATATCACAGACACCAACAGGGAATAATGGTGGGAGGTGCTGCTTTTACTGTTTTAATCATGTGTTTGTTTTCCAGGTACGGCTCGTAACACCCTCAGCCAACCAAACGTGTGGCTGGCCATCTTCCTCAGCATCGCCCTCTGCGTCCTGCCCGTGGTTGGCTTTCGATTCCTGAAGGCTCAGTTAAAGCCAACTCCCAGTGACAAAGTAAGGACATACCTTATTAAACCAGAAATCCCGCTTACCGTGGCCTAGGCTCGCTGTGGAGCCACATTGCATGGGCTTGGCATCACCTGGAGTGTGTGTCCGTGTCGGTGCAACTGCTGCCATCCGTCTGTCCCTTGCTCCCGGAGAAGGAGGATTGAATTTGGGGTTTGGCACAGTTCAAACCATCTGCAGCTGGGACTGAGGCTGAGATTATTTAGATGTGGATTAGACTGCTCTGAGGCAGGAAAGCTGCACTATTTTTAGGTGCAGGGTTTAAGCGCTGTGGCTCAGTGGCAAAGGAGTGGCATGTTCCTCCTGCCCTGACACTGCAGTTTTTAGCCTGGCAGACCACAGGCTTTCACCCTCCACCGGGGAATATATGTTTGCTGGGGATTTTTTTATTTATTTCAGAATTTACTTTTTGTAGCCTATGGCTATATGCCGCCTCTGGAACCAGATTCCCTCCCATTCCCGGGAATACAAAGATGAGGGCACCAGGGCGAGGAGAGTGATGGAGTGGGTAGGGAGCGCACTGCTCACTGCAGCCAAGGGACCGACCCCCAAGAACATCAGCGCACACAGAGCTCCCCGGGCTCGCTTCCAAGCAGGAGCATTTGCTGAATGCTACTGCCACCTCGTGCTTCCTTCCTCTCCCTGCGTCGAGCTGCCGCAAATCGGTGTCAGAGCACAGCCCCAGAGCAAAGCACCGCCCTCCCTGGTCATCCTCGGCATGCCTGTGGAGCTCCACAGGTTCTCTATGACTGTAGGAGAACATGTTAGGGGAATTCTCAGTCCTTGCAGAGAGGGTAGGTGGGTGCTAGAGAAGACTGCTGGGTAGGGAGGTCCTTGGGACACAGTTCGAGGCAGTTTGGGGGTGTAAAAATGGGCTGAGTTTACCCCAGCTGAGCAGAAGTCAAGCACAGCTGTCACCCAGAATCCCAGCCTCACTGCTGAGGTTGAGCGTCCCTCTCTCTCTAGCACAAAATTACTTTTCTGCCTCCTCTTGGAAGTGAATGGTCACAGGAGAGGAGTGCGTTTCCAGCTCTACCGAGTCCCGCACCTGGCAGCAGACAGGCCTGATGTTTAGAGAGGCCAAGGACCTGCCACTGCCATTGTGCCAAGCAAGAAGCACAGGAGTCTGGCAGCTGGGGGTTCTGTTGAGCCACAGGCTCTCAACAGCAGCCTCCTGCATTAGGCAGCTCAATTTTGAAAAGGTTCTTGACAGCAGATTAACTCAGTGGCCACCTGTGAGCAGAAAACCCACTACCTGCAAATAAAGTGCAATATTTATTTCCCATCTGCCAAGGAATACAGGAATCTCTCTATTATCCCTGTAAGCATTAAAGGCCAGGTTGCATGGGGTGTTGATATAGCTGATATAGTGGCAGTGGGGTTGGAATGAGATGATCCTCAAGGTCCTTTCTAACCCAAGCCACTCTATGATTCTATAATTCTATAACAGTCATCATTATAAACATAAAAAGCTTTTATGTATCAGAAACTCCCTTTAGTAGTCTGTTTTCTATATTAAATATGCCAATTCTTAAATGTTTCTTTATTTATTTTCTGGGATTTTGACTTGTTGAGATGACTTTTACATTTTGGATGATTTGACTGAAAGTCCTACAATCATACCCCAACCATGACATTGCAGATCTGTGGGGAATACATGGAAATCATCCCCTCCCATGACTTACAGATGATGGTCACATTAACAGCTTTTAGAATAGAATAGAAGATGCCCTTTCCTCATTTTTGTCTTTGGATCCCTGCTTTTGTTTCCCTTTCTCTGCTCCTCTTCCACTGTGCTTGTGAATAATGATGCACTTTCTACTTTTTTCCGCCTTATTTTCTGATTTCCAGGTTCTGCTGAAGATCAAAGAAGCCAAAAAGCGGCCTCCTCCACCCTCACCCAAGCGACGCCTGCGCCGGACAAGCACCCGCCGCTCTGGCTACGCCTTCTCTCACCAGCACGGCTTCGGAGCGCTCATCATGTCTGGGAGAAACATGCGGCCAAAATCACCTTTTGCCACAACGGGAACATTTTCACCAAATAGTGACAAATATAAACACAAAGGATTGTAACAAAAGGAAAAAAAAAAAAAGGAAAGAAGAAAAACGTAAAAGACACCTCCCCCCTGTCCCGCTTAAAAATTAACAAAGCAAACCAAAGTAAAGGGCTGTCAGGAGAGGAGGCTGTGCTGCCTGCAAGGCACCGAGCCAGTGGCTGCCCAGAGCTCTGCCCTCCGGGCTGCCAAACCAAGGACTTGGGGCTTTCCTTTCACCCACGTGCACTCTCTGATTCTAGTTTCTTTTCCAAAGATGTGTGCTGCTGTTGGGGAAGGTGGGCAGGGTGAGTTGCAGCATGGAGTTGCATGGTATCCCAGAGGGCCTCCCTGGCACAAGAGAGAACGTGCTGTGGGAGGCAACTCTGCTCCCTGAGATTGTTCTTAATGCTATTTTTTTTTCTCCCTCTAACTATATACCTCAGAGCAAAGAGAATTCCAGTCTGAGGGAAAGGTTGAACTGGCAATGTCTTTCTCAGTAATGTGCCTTCATTTTTCTTCATTAATCTACTCTGGGCCATATTACTGGGGTGACAGTATTGACCCCAGGTGTGCCTTAGGTCCAGCCACACAACCCACAAATTCACAATCCTTGTAACATGTGTGATTTTGTAGCCTTTTGACTGTAATCCACTTTCTCAAGAGATGGCCAGTACCCAAACACCACCCTCTTCCCATATCTGCCATCAGGAAATGCTGCAAGCTCAGAGAAACCCTCAGTAAGTCAAGGGACCAGGAGCTGACACTCATCAGCTTGCCCTGATTTATCTGGGTTGCAAATCTGCTCTTGTAAAGGACTATTGTCCTCAGAACCCTCTCAAGTTTTGTAACTGGGCACCAGCCATTTCATTTAGACTTCAAATAAAAGCAGAATGCACTCAGGCTTCCTTATGGATCAAACCATGAAATCTGGCCCCTGAGAGGCCCATGCCATGGTTAGGGCTCACCTGAGCTGCCAGCATGAGGCATTTGCCCCCCCTTAATATTATGAGGTGTGTGCACATCTGGCTTGGTGTTGATCATGCCAGAATTATTGAAGCCAGAAAAGCTATTTCATGGTCAGCAGCTGAAATAGCCTTTACTCCAGTGGTGCTGGGGTTCAGTGTAAGAGATGAAGCACGACCTGGTGGCTCCCTCACCCTCCCCGATGAGCAGAGTGGTCACGACTCAGAGGAACTTAATGAGGCCTCAGGAGTCTCTGCAGTGTTTCATGGCTGCAGAGCTTCTCTGTGCTGGCTTTTACTTGGGAACAGGTTTTCTATCAAACACGGGTGGTAGAGAGCTGAAAATCCTACCAGTCTGACTGCCAGCAGAGGGACCTAAAACGTACAGACGCAGCTAAAGACGTGGTGATCTTGAGGGACTGGGATTTGCTCGCTGCTTTGTTACACCAGCTCCATAATCAGTGGGGTTACTGGGTAGAAGGCCAGCGTGGCAGCATGAGAGTCTGTCCTGCCAGCACTGCTGAGCTGTCTAAATGCAGCTTTTTTTGTGCAGAGGACTAAACCTCTGGCTGTTGGTAGGGGTTTTTTTTGTTGTTTGTTTTTTGTTTGTTTGGTTTTGGGGTTTTTTTTTGAGGTTAGGTTTTTTTTCAGTTCCGTTATACAAATTTAGACTCCTTCCTTCATTTGAATTGGATTTTTTTGTGCAGTAACCAGCTGATATTTGTCAGACTGCACTGTCAGTGGAGACAGTGTGTGATGGCAAGAGGCCAGCCATGTCCCCATTTTGTGAACACCCTGCTGCCTGTAGTCCCAGTTTCAACAATTACTGTGTGAGATTATTTAAGCTCTAATAGAAGGCATCATCTCCTTGTGTTTTAACTCAGTACAGGAAAGGAAAAAACAAACAAACAAAACAACCAAACTAGTCTTTTGCACCTGCTGCTTGGGGAGGCTTGTTGCAAACTGTGGTATTAAGTTTCAGCATGGCCAGTGCAAAACTGGAGCTGGGACAGGATCCAGACTTCAGTGTCTAGGAGCTGTTTGCTAGGGAAGGAGTAAATTATCTGGTGATCTCCCCTGGAAGGAGACATCTAAGTAAAGTGAGAGACTGCACTCTGGCTGAGGAAACCACTGTGGTAGTTAATGCTTGTCACCTCCCCCTGATTTACCATTCACTTTGCAGAGACAATCATGGCTTTCTGATGAGGATTATGTTTTTCACAGTCAGGCTCCCTGGGGTTAGGGGAAAAAGGAGAATTTGTACAGATAAGCAGACATTCCCATGATACCCAGGCTGGTCTGTGGCCTGAAAGTCCTATCAAAGCTGTTCCCAGCATCTGATGCAGCAGAATGTATTGCAGAGCAGCAGAGGCAGACCTTGTGCTGACAGAGCAAGGAAAATCTGACACTGTGCCTCTCATATGGTTTACGTGCAAAGTACTCACCTTCTGGCTAAAAGGGGATTTGAAAATGTTGGCTACAACATGTAGGGGATAATAAAGCTGTTGGTGAGCTTGCACCAGATACAATTCTTTCAGAGGTTTGACACAATCAGCGTTTGAAACACATCAGCTGGTAGTGATGTCTGTCCTACATCACTCCTGATTTTGTAAAATAATTGTTTTTTTAAAATAAAAAGAGAACATTGGCATGATAGATTCCTTGGCACTCTGTTAATTGCTATAACAATTTTATATGCAGAAGTGCACGGGGGGATGGTCTGTGGGACAACGGATCTGAGACGGCAACCCTTTTCATCCGGTATCCTGACGCGGGAAGCACACAAATTCCCAAAATTTTCCACCCTGGCTAGGATGTTTTAAGAGGAAACTTAGAGGAAACGTCAGACATCCTTAGGCGGAGGACCCGCTGGGGGCGGGCAGCGTCGAGAGCCCGCCCTGTGGAGCGGCTGTAAACAGCGGAGCGATGCGGGCGAGCGGTAAGGGACGGTGGCAGGGCGGGCGGGACAGTGCGGGCATTGTGCGGGAACTGTGCGGGAATTGTGCGCGGAGGAGCGGGGTTGCTGCTCCTCGTGTGCGCGGTGCTTTGCTTGGCTCCCCGGGGGAGGTCAAACCGTGTGTCATCGTCTGTGCAGTGTCTGAAAATTTTAAATCAGTCTTTTATGAAGCTCTGGTGTTTCACAGATATGTCAAAAATTAACCCCTGAAATAGATTTTTGATTTTGTTTTCACCCTCTCCCTTTTTTCCTCCTCATTATTCCATAATATAAAATATTCACAGTTTGAACATTGTTTTGCTGTTGTGCCTATACTTGCCACCCCACTGGGCTGCAGTTTGTGGGTCGAGAACAATAATGCTCTGATGGTATTGAGGCACTGGAACAGGAGGCCCAGAGAAGCTGTGGATACCCCATCCTTGGGAGTAGTCAAGGCCAGGTTGGATGGAGCTCTGAGCAACCTGGTTTGGTGTAGGGTGTCCCTGCCCATGGCAGGGCCATGGAACAAGATGGTCTTTAAGATCCCTTCCAACGCATTCTGATTCTTTGATAACCAGTGATGACATGTTTCCTTTTCTTTCATGGCAGCAGAAGAGAGCTTAGAACATCTTCTCTGTCTCCTGAATCCACAGGGTGACAGTGAGCAATCTCTGTCCCTGATGCCGTGGGGCAGCAGGTGCGTTTGGGCAGAGGCACCTCAATGTGTTTTCCATTGCTAACTGCAGCCCCTGCATTCCAGGCTGCCTGGTAGCTCTCACTCTGCCCGTGTGCATCCACACAGCTCTCTCCCACTGACCTGCAGCCTGGAAGTCCTTACTTGTGAGCAGCTCTTAGGAAATGGGAGGGCAGAGGAGCACTACAATGCTTGCCCTGGGCTCTCCAGTTGGATACTCAACGAAGTCTGTTGTGCGAGTGGAGACATCTCAGTAATGACCCATGCTAATTACCAGCTGGAGCAAAAACAGGAGCATAAAGGCCCTCTTGGATATCTGTGGGCACATGCACTGTATCCTCTAACCCCATCAGACCTCTGATAAAATTCATACTAAATCCAGGTATTCCAGTTGGAAAGCTTCCTGTCCTGAGGGTTGATTTTTCTCTCTCTCTACTTTTCAACCTGAATGTGTTCACTGCATTTATTCTCTTGTTGTCATGCCAGCTTTATACTTTTGCTTCAGCAGTTTTGTTTGTCTCCTGTGATATATTTAGACAGCAATCCTATCCGCTCTCTGCCTACATTTGGCTAGGCTAAACAAGCCAGGCTCTTAAGTTTCTTCTTGTTTGATAGGTTTTCTGTTTCCCTCAGGCCCTTTCTGCACCTGTTTGTTTGAGTTTATAATTTTTAAATGTGGGTGACCAGAATTTTTTTTGCATGATGCTGCTTTTATCAGTGCCTGTACAATAGCTCTGGTATTTCACTGCCTCGCCTAGGACTATGTTTGCTTTTTTTACAGCCTCATCATCTCTGTGTTCTTTAACACAGTTTTAGTGGTTATTTTTCCTAATTTTATTAAGAATATGCACAATTGTTAGCTAAATTAGGTTAGCTACATACCTCTCCTCTCATGCCTGGCAACATGGGGAGGAGCTGAAGTCATCACAGAATAAGTCTGCGCATGCTGATGCTTTAAACTGGTGCCTTGTCCTCAGGGCCAAGCTTTTTCCATGAGGGCTGGCCAGGACATTTTGCTACATCTGCTGATGTGTTGGCTGATGTAAATATGCTGGAGTGAGGGAGCTGCCATTTCTCCCAGCAATAAGCATGGGGCTGAGTTCCCAGCCCCAACTCCCAGACAGCCCTGTTCCTGCTCCTGTGATAAAGGTCTGCATTGCTGCAGGGCTGGATGTGATGAAGGGCTCAGAAGAAGGGCTCAGAGCCCTGCAGCCTGGGCTTGACCTCTGAGTGCTTTTGGCCATATCAGCAGCACAGCTACTCTTCAGTTTTTCCAAAGCTAGTCTTCTGCTACCCTGCTTCTTATAATTCATTTAGAAGTAGAGAGTGTTTTTTCTCTTCCTGGCACTCTAGGGAAGCCACCTCTCTCCCATCACTCCCAGCTTGAAGAAAAGAGGTTTCCATACCCCTGTCTCTTTCCCCATCCTGCCTCTCCTCTCCAGCTGGGTGGAGCTGACTGAACTGGGCTGTCAGCTCCTGCTTTTCCACACAAAGCTGAGCCCTCTGCCAGACTTCTCAGCTATAAATGGATCTCGACTTTTCCAACCCCAACTCCCAACACCAAGAGATGTTGTGGGATATCGGAGCTGGGCCAGGCTATCTCTGAATTAGGAAAACACATGACCCACTGGCTCGGTTTTTGTAGGTTCTCTGTGAGCATTGTGCCTGCCTTTGGGGGAGCTGTGTGTGTCCTGGTGGGGGCTGTGCTGCTGAATTCCTTGTGTGCACTGCAAGAGCAGCTGTTCTCAGACCTGAGTGTGAGGCTGGGCCAGGCCTGCAGGTGCCATCACCAGCCCCACATGTCACCCCGCAAACACAGCATCGTCTGGTCTGAGCAGTGTGTCTCCAGGGAAGGCCAGTGTTTTGGTTACTGGCTGCATCATGCCTCCGCATCCAAATCAGGCAATTCATAAAAGAAGCCTGGCTTTTGTACATAATGAACAATCCTGTTTGCCTCCCTTAACTTTGGGATTTATGGCAGGGATCCTGAGATCTTTTAAGCTTTATTGCATTCTGGGTTCTCTGAGAGGCAGGGAGCATCAGTATCTCCTTGTTCACCAGGGAGCTGGGGCCTGAAGTATGCATACCAAGGTGACTCAGGGAGTCAGTAGCTGCCCTGGATTTTAAACTGAAGGCTTTTGTGTCATCAAGTGCTAACCTCCATCAGCCCTGCGGACATCCAGGCCATTCATTCCATGTAGAGTACAGGTCTGTATTTAGAAAACTAATTTGTACTCTCATGTTGTAAAAATTGCAGTCTGAAAGTCTCCTAGTTAGTGTGCTTTGTAGAAGCTGCTGGGCAAGGTTCCAGTCTGGTGACCTTTTGCTGGCAGCAGTGGGTTTGCATCCTTTCGTCTTAGACAGCAACACCTAGAGCAGCTGCTTCAGAGGCTTCCTTACCTCCTGGCAGTTGTCCCTCAAAAACCTTCAGGCTGTGGATAATAGAATCTAAGGGATCATAGAATATTCAGAAGGTGCAAGCCTGGTTTATGGCTGTACAGTAATCTCTCTGCAGTTCTGCTTCTGTTTCAGTTTTTGCTGTGGCAGCAGATGCTGTCTGACACATTTTCCTGCGCAGGATGCCTGGTATCCTGTGTTTTCCTTACTCAGTGGCTTGGTTGTATTGCCTTTTGGATGGATCAGTGCATCTGTTGACAGGGCAGTGTTGGATGGTCAATGTGCAGGAATAGTCTGTTCATTTTTTTTTTTTTAGTGTGAGCTGGAAGAATGTAATGTCCCAAACCATGATATTGCATAGGGCTTATGGTTTATTAAAAACTCATTTCTGTCTCCTTTCTGGGATTGTGAGCAGTATTTTGTACAAAACAGATGAGGGATAGATGAAGTGCTCCTTCATCCTTTTCCACTCAATCCCTGGGCTTTGAGCTCTGGGAGTATATGAAATGAAGTTACTGTATGTAGTTGTAGCTGCCTGATGCTCTTTCCTGTGGCAACCTCTGCTGCAGCTGGGCCAGGCATCAGAACCTGCTCCTTTGCCAGCTCAGCTTGGAGTGCTTCAGGTTAAACTTGGTTGAGAGGAGTTTTTCTGCTTGTAGTGTCTCTCCCAGATGTACAGGGAGGCTGGCTACCTCCAGTTCTTTTTTTTTCTTATGTAATCTGCCTTCCACTGAATACTTAATTCCCAGTTGTTCACCAAAGCCCTAGACTCATAGCAGGGTATTTAATGAGGTTTTCTGGCTCTAGATCTCTGTTCTTCTGATTCTGGAAAGTGAAGCCTGATTGAGGTTTTGCTACTGATACCTGCTGCTCACCTGAAGCCCACAGTTTGTCTGCTTCCTCTTCTCATTCTCGTGTGTGTTTGCCTGGACTGGAAATGATGGTTCCCACAGTTCACATCTCTTGTGCCTGGGGTGAGTGTTTGGTGAGCATATTTGTAGTCCTTAGGCATTGGTGTGGACTCTGCACTTCCACCTGAGTCCTCAGTGGAGGCATGGATGAGTATGTGTCTCAGCCACCCAACACTGCAGGCTCTTTCAGGGATCTTTGGCAGAATGATGATGGCGCTGAATCACATTTTCAATTAAAGCTTTATTTTCTTTACAGCTTCCTGGTAGCCAGGAAACGTAGAATGGTTTGGATTGGAAGGGACCTAAAAGGTTATGCAGCATTCCTGGTCACTGTGCTTGGAGCACTCCTTCTCAAATGCTGTGCTTTGCAGGGCATCAAAGCTCTGGCGCCTGCAGTGCCTGGTCCCACAGAGGCCCCTGTGCAACACATCTAGCTGTGATTTTGAAGACACAGTGAAGACTGTAATTTTCTAGTGATTCTAAGTTGGTCTGGGTAGTTGGTTTGAAAACTTCTTGAGGAATTACAGGAGCATCTTGCAGAACTATTACCATGATAAAACAGCAAATGGGAGATCATGCTGATAAATGCCACATGTAATGGTGATCTGTAAACAGTTTCTCACTGCCCACAACAAGCTGTTTGTAGTCACTGTGGATTGTTATCTGAGCACATCAGCTAAATGTTCAGCTGTAGCCAAAAAATACTGGAAACAAAATTTTCTGGTATATATTCTTGTATGCTAGATACACATGTTGAGCCTGCATCTGGGTATCACATATCAGCTGGTCACCCTCTTTCAGAAAGAGTAACATAGACCTGGAAATTATAGAGAAAAGTGGAATGGGGATGATTAAGGCACTGGGATAGCTTCTGTAGGAAGAGAGATTAAACAAGCAAAAGTAGATGATTCTGGGAAAGAGCAAATGTCTGTAATATAGTGTTCAGCTGGGCGAAGTTGAGAAAGACTGACCTTAATAAACTTTGCTATTTCTCACAGCACAGAGGAAGCGCATCCAGCAAAATAATTTATTAGACAGGAGGCTGAGGAAGTCCTTTTTCAACACAGTTGATTTGTAGAACATGTTGCTACGAGATGGCATGAAGACTGAAAATACACACAGATTCCAAAAGGAACCAGACACCTCAATGGCAGAGATGTGTTTCAGTGTGTGTGAAACTTGGTGGTCAGTGTGTGACCTCCAGCTCTAGGAGTTCCTGATTGTTGCAGGCTGGAAGAATGTGTCCTTAGGGGAGATCACTCTGATTGCACTCAGTGAAATCGCTCTGTGATTTTTGTGTGCCAGTGCCACATTGTCAGGGATAGGGCCCTAGACCAGAAGAATTTGTGGTGTAACCCACTGAAGTGGTTCTGGTTACCAGAGCGTGCTGGAACAGTGGGGTGAAAATAAACTGATTCGATTTTGAGCACTTTGGCTCTCACAAGTCCCCTGCGGGACTCACGCACAACTCACCATGGATTTTCTTATCACTTTTATTAGCAAATCTGGACAGATTTTCAGGAGAAGGGGACTGATGCAGGCATGGCCCAACAGCTGGCTCAGTGTGCCAGGCACTGCTGTGGTTGTTGCAGGGTGTGCCAGCTCAGTGACCACTGCCCTGCCAGGCAGGTGACATGCTTGGCGTTAGCTGTCCAGTACTGTCTTTTTTCCCTCTTGGCTTATGATTAAGGTCTGGTTTATGCCTTTATGGAACAAAGTCTGGATTCTTAGAGCCTCTTATTCACATAACTGTGGGTGGTGTTGTTATCCATCCAAATGTCTTGTCCTACGGAAAGGGGAAAGAACAGGCTATTGCAAATTCTATTGTGAATTCCTTTATCCTTTCCAAGTCTTATGTTGCAATTTCCTTCACAGTCTAAATAGCAAAATGTCTCCAGTCTCCCTCCACAGAGAACTGTGAAAGTTTGGAACTGCGAAGCCTTGAAAAGTCTATTTGCTGATAATGAAGCATTTTAGAAGCATTAACAGAAGCCACTGTTACTTGCTGCTCATCCTGTTGAAAACTTACCAAATCAATGTTTCTCGAGTTTTTTGGTGGGTTTGGGTTTTTGTGGGTTTTTTGTTTATTTGTTTGTTTGTTTTTGTTGTTGTTGTTGTTTTTGTGGAAGCTGGCTGAGGCTGTAGCAAAAGCAAAAAGCAGTAATGGACATAGTATTTTTTGTCTGCCATTCAGTTTGCTACGAGGGGATTTTTCAGTGGTTAAGCCTGATCCTCATATCACAGCAAGATTTTGGGAACACTGGACTCAGAATCCAGTCATAATTTTACTTCTGCCTTGTTCCTTGAACTGATAAACATTAGAATGTTTGTGCCTCTTTTAGTGGGACAGCTAAAGAGTTTTAAAGCCAATTTCCTTCTCCCTCCAGAGAAGAAAAAAAGTCTCCTGGCTGCCTCAAGCTGTTTTTAAATGAGACAAATGTCCATGGTGCCTGTCTGCCAGAGCCCCCAGCCCCTACACCAAGTCCCTTTTTAGCACACTGCTCCATGCAGCTATATCTGGCTCCAGTTCTTTGTTCGGGGAACGTGACCTCATCGTTGTTTTGGTATTTCCAGTGATTCAGCCTGGTCCGGGGCAGGGAGGAGTCATTCCTGGTGCAGGCTGACAGGGTGTTTGTGCGTTTCTGGAATTCCAGAGCAGTGCAGCCTCAGCCCTTCCGCTGCTTTGACAGCTCGGCTGAGGCTGGGCTGGTGCACTGCATTCCTGCCTGGCAAATGGCCTGGGTGCAGCTGGTAGAGGGATTGATGCTCCTGCTTTTGGGGGTAATGGGGATCTCTGTCTTTGCAGGGTACCTGCTGTGGTGAGGGTGAAGAAGGGTACAAGCGGTAGCTTGTATGTTGAGGGAATCTCGAGGAATCTCTGCTGTATGGGTGGGAAGAGAGTCCCACAGAATGCTCATTCCTGTTTACAGGCTCCAGCATCCCATGACGAAGTCAACTTTGCAACAACCACAGCAGCTTGGTAAGTGTTACGGTCCTTGTTTTTCAAGGGGGGAAACTGAGGCACCGAGCAGGGAAGTGGTCTTCTTGAGGTTTTACACTGCTGAGCTGGAGGTCCCCCACATCCTTATAGACCATGGTTGCTTGGGAACTACAGGAACTCCTTGTTCTTCATTGCCACTTTCACCCAGAGGTCGCTGGTGTGAGCTATATGCCTGCCTGGCACAGGGCTTATAGGCAGTGCCTGCTGTGCTATGAAATGTCCTGAAACAGCTCCTTCCCAGCCTCTCCCTAAGATCTCCCAAGGCTTGTTTAATGGGTAGTGGTTGAAACCTGCAAATCTCTCCTCTTCTGCTGGTTCTAGTTGAAGGCACAGTGGAGGAAAAGACCCTGACCCCTTTGACACCTTGCTTCTTAACTGTGAGATGAGCTCAGTTGGTTAGAGCATGGTGCTAATAATGCCAAGGTTCTGGGTTTGACCCTCGAATAGGATGTTCACTTAAGGGTTGGACTTGATGGTCCTTGTGGGTCTCTTCCAATTTAGAATAGTCTGTGGTGCCAGCCTAGTCCCTATGTTCCATATTTGCTGTAAATCCAGCTGCAGTACAGCTTGTAAATTACCCTGAGATGGCAGGGAAAGAAGAATCCTGGCAGGAGATACTGAAGACATTGAACTTGGGAGAGGGGGGTAAGTCTTGAAGATGTGGAGACCTGGAGCCTGGGGAGCGGGCCTGGACAACAGCAGTGGATCCGAGCAGGTGAATGGAGCAATGCTCCAATCAGCCTTTCTCCCTGGCATGGTGGGCTGCTGTGGCACTCTGCACCAGAGAAAGCGTGGGGCTGGGGATGCCCCAGCTGGGGTGCAGGATGGGAAGTTGGATCGGTTTGCATTACTGCTAGCACATACTGCGTATGGAGCTTAGAATCTGATGGAGAATGTGGAAACCGTCCCGGTTTCGCTAGTGGTCACTTCACCCCATGGCTTCCCCTGGCAGGCAGTGCCCTCCCACCCCTGTCCGAGCAGGCAGGCAGTGGATCCTGCATCCCGCACAGCCCTGCCACGCTCTCCCCGCTTCTGCGCCTGCTGTAAATGGCTCTCTGTAACACGAGCTGCGTTTCTGCCATAGCCCTCTCCTGTGCGCATCTGTATTTACCCTGGGGCTTTCATTAGCAGTCTGGCCCTCGCCCTCGCTCCTCTCTCCTGCCCACATGCTCCCTGAGTGAGACCCTGGCACCGCGGTGCCTGACGGGGGGGCAGGTGGCTGGCAGCAGCAGGAATTCCTCAGCCAGTTCCCGTCTGGAAGAAGTGCCTTGTCATCTCTCCTGTTGCCTGCCATCCTGCATCAACGGGGGAGCAGCCGGCGGAGACTCCCGCAGCATGGCTCGCTGATCCCTGAGCCAGCACGGGGACAAGCTGGGTTTGCTCTGGATTATCGCTGGCTCTGCCTGCTGTGCTCCTCCCGTGGCTCTCATGCCAGTGCTGCTGCACTCGGCTTCCAGCTGCGGTGAGCTGAGCCCACGTCCTGGGGTGGTTGTATCTGGCAAGGTAGGAGCTGATCCCTTCTGTCTGTTCTGCTAAAAGTATTGTGACCAGTCCTGCCCTGCCTTTACAGCATGTGCCAATTATTGGGTTTATTTTGCATTGTTCTGTAGCTCTGATAGACAGCTGTTACGCTGCTCAGGCTGTAGCCTCTCTTGCAGGGAAAGGAGATGTGTATATACATTTTTTTTACCTACATACTGGAAAAATCAAACTTTTCTGCTTCAAGATGGAGTCTTCTCTGTCTTGTCTGTTCTCGTGCAGCATCCTGTGCATGTTCTTCAGGTCATGTCACCTGCTTCTCCAGGAGATGTGAGAGTAGAGAGCAGTCTGATGTGTCTTGGGAAAAAGGGGGCGGGAGGAGAAACTCACTGAAGACGAAAATCAAGGAAGTTCAATAGGCTCGGGAATGGCTTTAGAGAAGTTATTTTTAACCCAGAAAATCAGATAAGGGGAGAGCTTCTTTTCCTTGGATAGTCTCAAAAGGGTGGTTTGCTTTTGATTTTTTTTTTCCTTTCATGCTTCAGGGCACACTGTTTTGATATGGAAAGGCCTGAGGCTGCTACTTTCCCTAGGGATAAAGGACAGTCAGTCTTGTTAGTCTGGTGCTTCTTTTTCAGTGAACCTTACTGACATTTAGTGCTTCACCTACCCCCACCACTGCACACCTTAGCTGCTGCCACATCAGGAAAAGAGATGATGATGACCAAGAAACCCAATCCCTGCTAGATTTCCCTGCAGCAACCAAGGAGGGATAAAATAGGAAGGCATCAGCATTTTCTGTGTTCAGGCACAGCTGTTCCCTTTTTAGTCCACAGCAGTTGGGATGTGCACTCAGCCGTCCATCTTCCCCAAGCCTAATGTACCTGGGCTTCCCTCCCATATGGACGAGAGTCTGTCTCCTCCGCAGGACAGACAGGGATACCAGGCCTCCTGCAGGTGATGGCTCACTTCTGAGGACTACCCCAGACAGCAAACCGTGTTTTAGGGCCCCGCTATGTCCCTGTGAGGAGGATAGAGGGGTGCTCTAGCTTATCCTGCAATGCTGCCAGTGGGTGTATAAATAGTGCCCACAGTGTACTATTTTGGTGACAAGCTCTTCCCAGGATTCATCCAAAGAGTTATGTGAGCAAGTGTTAAAAATAACACCAAGCCCTGCCTAAGTGCTGGCGTCATTTCAGCCAAAGTGTTGGGAATCTTCCATAGAGAGCAGCGTTGGACCCGTGGTGGGGGGCAGCAGGAGGGGATCCAGAACAGCTTCCTATGTTTTCGTCCTCTTGCTGTTCTGCTGACTACAGAGGACTGTGACCCTCAGCTTCAGCAGATGTACTGGTCACCAAGAAGGTGTGAGAGTTTCACTTCTAATTAGGTTATTTGCCACTGGGCTTTCCCTGTGTGTTCTGAGTATTATCACTGGGTCTAATGAGAGGTACAGGAAATTTAATCTAGCTTTAATCTAGCCTGCTGCCCAGTCCCTGCTGTTGGCCAAAGCTTGCTGCCTCATTAGGAAGTCTTGGGCTGTAGAATGGGATATGAAGGCATTCTGGTTCTGGGTTAGGTTTATTCTGAGGATTGGTAGCTGGAGATTAGTTTAACTATGGAAAGGATATTAAATCTGTGTGTTGCATTATGGCTGTAGCTCTGGACATTCTTGGCATCCACATAAACATGAACATTATTCCAAAATTTTGCCCTTTTCATGGTGTGGTTGGTGTCTGTAACTGAGAGCTGGACTACACAGCAGAAATATCTGGGAAGCCATGCTTCTCGAACTGTGCAGCCAGTGCAGGATGCACCATCCCCCTGCAAAGCTGGAGCTGTGGTTTGTTCCCCTCAGGCTGAGTTTTGTTTGGTTTTGGTCAGGTTTTATGCTGGTTAGGCAATTCGGCTACTGTCATGCTACAGCAGCATCATGCTGTGTGCTGGAAAGCAGGAGACCTCATTGGAAGGCAGCAGACCTCACTTAGGCCTTGTGCTCAGTGTGTGGAGCCCAGAGCTCACAGAAGGGCTTCTTGAGGGGTTCGTGCTCAAAGAAGCCTTGTCTGAAGAAAGAGCTAATACCTCTTGCAGATGCATGATGTGGCCCCACTCTGGCCTGGTCTCATATGGAATGTGAAGAAGCCCCTGTGGGAGTAAAGCACCCATTGCTTAATTACACAGCTTAATACACAAAGCCTCACACATAGGAGGAGAGAAAGAGGTGAGATGTCCTCTGTATGCAAACACAGGGGCAAAGCAGTATCATGGACAGAGATGCATCTCTTTCAGATGCTGGAATTCAGGATGACAACATTAATCCCCCTTTATAACTCATTGCCCCATGTTTGCATCCCCAGATACATCAGTTCCAGCTTCTGGCTTTGTAGAGGAAGGGCTGGATGGTTACAGCTGGACTTGGTGATTTTAGAGATCTTTTCCAACCTAAATGCTTCTGTGGTTCTGTAGTCTTTGAGCACTTTCAGAAGGGCTGTGTATATTTTAAGCTGAAAGGGAAGGTTGCTGTGAAAGCAGCAGGCATGCAAAGATTGCTAAAATGGTTACAAGCGCTGTTGGACGCTCTACACTTCACCTCCTCTGATATGGGATTACTAATTCTGGCAGATGTTCTCGGGGATGGAGAGCAGGTCCTGTTCGAACATCATGACCAAGCATTTTCCCTGGCTGTTGCACTGAGAACAAGTGAGAGAGCAGAGCAGATGCTTGGCTTCTGGCTTGGGCTGTTGTATCTCCAGCGCTCCATCATTCTTGCCTTCTCACCTTTTGGGTGTTCTTCTCTTTTCCAGCCTGTGTGTCACCACAGGCTGGATATGTGCTTTCTTAAGCATGTATTGAAAGCACAGACTTCAGAATTGTCCGGACATGGAAGTACGTCATGGGGATGAAAAGCATGTTTCTGTTTCTCCAGGAACGTGCTCTGGGCAATCAGTCCTTCATCAGGGGCTTCCTGCTCCTCAGTTATTCTGTTCCTTCCTGCTGCTCTGCCATGTCCAGCCAACAAAGAGCTCTCTGAGTCACCATGGTGGCTGCTTGTTATTAGGCCTCAGCCAAGACTCTGTGTATCATCATATATTACAGAAGTCCTCAGGGCTCTTTTAGGGCTCTTTCCACCCTGGCATGCTCTTGTTCCTCTGACTGGAATGTGTCTGGAGTGTGTGGGGACGTCTTATTTGTTGTCCTTAAGCACCTATTTGCTGGATGTTTCTTGATAGTTTTCTAATAGCTCTTCTGTCTAGAATAGCCTTCCAGACTACTCTCTGGTAATCTCTGTGGTGCCAGAGCCACACACCAGAGATTCCAGGAGTTCCTGAAGTGCCAAGATGTCTCCATGAGGAACATGTAGAGCAGTCTGCCCCACCTCTTTCATCTGCCTCACAGGAGGCTGAGCCCTATTTCAGTCTGCCCCACACAATCCAAGCTTGGCATGTTTGTCAGTCACCTCCTGTGACCTGCTTTGCCTTTGTGGCCTGCCTCACCACTGCTGCCTGGGCTTTGCCTCTGCCAGCTTTTATTTTCTATTTTAAAGAACAGGACAGGATTTCCTCCCACACACAGATCCCCTTTGTCCCTATAGCATTTCTTTCACTGGGGGTCTTTCTCCAGCCTGAGCGAAATCGCTGCCCACAGCCATCAAATTTCCCATTTCTGGCTCTGTGTGCCTGTCTGCTTATGGGATGGCTGCCTGTTGTTTGAACGTGACTTTTGGAGGAGGTAGACCTTGCACAACTTGCACAGCAGTTGGGAGCTGCAAGTTAAGACTCTTTGTGTTAATTAAATGTACACTGATAAGCACATACAGCCACAAGGTTGCTTAATCATGGGCTGACCTGACATGGAGACCTTGAATACAGCTGACTGATGATCCATGACAGCTTGCCCTGGTAGATTGGAAGATGTTAATAATAACTAGAGAGAAATTTAGAAGGGTTCATGGCTGTGACCAAGGATTGTCTCCAACAAGACTGAATTCTTGAGGAAAAGGTCTCTTCACTGTGGTGGATGAAAAGGGATGAATCCACTGGCTGAAAGCTCACATGGAGCATATTCTGCTTAGGGAAAAGATACATCTGGAGTATGTTTTTAACAGCCAGGTGGATTAGCAGCCAGATCAGCTGGCACAGGATGCTTTCCTACTCTCAGCTGCACCTGTGCATTTGCTGTGTCTTTCCAGGAGCGTGTTTGTGTTTCTCCAGGTATTCTGCCTCACAGAATAAATTGCTTTCGGCTTTTAATCCTGCATTAGAGGCTTCCTGTTTCTCTGAGTCAAACAGAAGTCACACGACAATAAGACCTCCAAAAGCCACGTAATAATCACGTCTCCCTGAGCAGACACCACGGACTTGGGCTATGCCATGCCTTGGGTTTCTTTAATCTCTGGAAGCTCCCATTGATCAGGACATTACCTGCTACATCCTTCATTTCACCAATTCAATCTCTTCGTTCTATTGATACTTCCTGATGCCGTGAGTTGACCAAGATTGTAACATGGGCATTTGTTTTGCAGTAAAGTTGGAGAAATACATTGTTTCCAATTTTTAACAGTAAGGACCTGTGAAGATTAACAGGAGTGTTAGTGGCTCTAATGCCTCTAAATAAGTAAAGAGCTTCTGAGATACACAAGACCATGGAAAATCTTAAGAAAACCAATATACTTCCTGACTATTACGCTTTTTTGGTGGAATAGTGAATGGTTAGTTTTATCTGTTACACCTGATGTCTAACCTCAGCTCCTCTGTGTGGCTCTCAGGGATCCTCTTCTTGTTGTTGAGGATGTGAAGAGCAGCTTGTCCACTTGCTCTTGGCAGCAGCCTTTTATACATTTTGGAACTGCTTTAATGTACCCGCTGGTTTTCTCCTGAGAACTAACCCACTTGCTTTGCAGTTTACTCCTTTCTGTCCTTTTTTCCATGTTGTCTTCAAGCTCTCAGCAGTTTGTCCATTTAGGATACATCCATGAGCCATGTGCTAGTGTGGGCAGAGGAGATGGATGACTCCAAGTCTTGCACATGCAAGACATGCCTATTCATACAGCCCTACATATTGTTTGCCTGCTTCAAAGCAAAATGCCACTATTGCTCAAGCTCTGCGTGTGATCTGCAGTTACCACAGATCCCTTCTTAATAAGCAAGTCATGCACAGTGATTAAGGGTGGGGGTGTGCAGTCTGTGCTGTGTGAAGTGTTATGGTAATGGCTATAATTCATGTCAATTTGCTGTTTGTGTATAGACCATATCCTTTCAGCTAACAGTACTGTAGACAACACAGATGAAGAGTAAGAGACAACTGCTCCATCTAAGAGCCAGCAGGTTAATGTACAAGTGGTGGACAGGGTCTTGAGAAGTTTTCAGTGGTCCTGTTTCCTCTCCCCTTTGCAGCTTTTCTAGGTGCCTGCTGGGATGTGGGTGTGCTCTTGCATAGCACTGGAGCCCTATGCCTGCCAATATTGTGCTGTTCTGTTGCTGCTGATAGGTGGGGATGGAGTAAATCTTCAAGTGTCTTTTAATCACAGAGTGCTTTGCAACTGCCAAGACACTACTCTATTTGCCACTAAAACGTAGCCAGCTGGGGCAGGTAACAGTGCAGAGCAGCACTGCGTGTCCAGTTCATGTGGTAACTGGAGAAATTTAGAGGGAAAATCAGTAAAAACAACAATAACGGATATCATGTGTCTCTAATAGATCAGCCAGTGGTTATGTACTCCCTGGGCTTCGTTGCAAAATGGAGTGGGAATGTTTGAGAGCTGGAAGGTCTTTTGGGAACTTTCTGTTCTTTGTGGCGAGTTCACAGATGTGTCTGTTTGACTTTTGCTATTGCTCAGAATGGGGATGGCAGGGAAGGACTTTGGCACATGCAGAGTGATGTTAATGCATATGTAATTTCTGTGTGAATCATGGGATCGTAGAATGGTTTGGGTTGGAAGGGACATTACAAAGATCACTTAGTTCCAACCTCCCTGCCCTGGGCAGGGAAATCCAGAACAGTTTTAATACTTACTGTTGCCTTGGAAAACTGAAATGTTTATGACTCAGTCTTTGAGCGAGAGGGCAGGAGGGTTTTTTCCATTCTTGGATGTGGCCTCTTGTGCATCCAACAGTGATGTTTTTCTTCTCCTCTGCTTGTCCTTTCTCTGCTTCATCCCTCCCATTGCAGTTGCTGTGAGCTGAGCCTCGTGTGCAGTGCAGTCACCCTCACTTCGAGTCAGCCCAGCCATGCCCCTGGAGTGGGAAGGGAATGTCACTTTGCTGCACATCATGGGAACCATAAGCAGTCATTGTCCTCAAGCAGTGTGTAATGTGTACACAGTGAACCATTTCAGGGCTGCAGATTCAGCTCAGCCCTGCAGCTTTTCATCTGCTTAGTTGGAAGTACATAATTTTTATTTGAGGTCAGAACGCAGCAGTGCTATGGGTGCCAAGTTCACCAGCCCCAGTGTGTTATGTGATGTACCAACTTAAAGGTTTCCTCATGGCAGTGGGGAGCTATTAAGTTATTGTGAAACCAGTTATTTAGGTAAATGATGCTTTAAGGGCAGCATTGATCCTGTTTCGGAAACTAATTTTAATAGGAGTGAAGCCACTAACACCTTAATATCTACTGTTACCATGGCTGCTCAGAGCAATTGTTTGCCAGATTAAAAGGCTTTTTTTTTTTTTT
>VXAX01003094.1:986099-1121579 GCA_013399835.1 Leptocoma aspasia
AATACTCATTCTGCTTCTTTTGCCAAGGTTTTGACTGGTGAGAGTTTATATTCCCACTAAGTGTAGCATCAATATCTGAGTGAGTACTTGAAGAAACAGCTTTGCTCTTAGGGCTGAGCTCCTGCTTAAAACACCCTGAAACCTCAGTCTAGATCAGTTATGTCCAGGCTTTGCTTTAATTCAAGATTTTCTGTGATTTTTTATGAGCCTGGTTTATCAGATTGAAGCTGAGCCTTCAGACATGATTCAGGAGCTGCTCTGCTGTTTGTGTTCTGTGATTTCCCTATGTCTAGAAACATTCAGCTACTTTTTTGTGCTCTTGCTTGGGCAGTACTGAGTATTAGGAGTAGAAGATGGGCACTAAGAGTTGGGTTGTAGAGTTATTTCTCCCTTTCACACAGAATTACATGTGATTCGCATCTCCCTGTTACCCCAGCCTCTTTCAGAGTGCAAACATACTGGAATCCTGGGCTGGAAGGGACTGGAGACAGACAGCTGGTTGTGGGCAGGGTTTGGTTTTTCCATAGATGCCTCAGTAGTGTGGAGTTATGTGGAACTGAGCCCAGCCCTGTGCGGAGCCATGCCAGCACTAGCCCTATCTGGGAGTTGTGGCTTTTTATGGAGCTTTTGTGGGCCTCTGTTTCTGGGCAGTGAAGCATCAATTGCCAGCACTAGGAAGGATTTTCCCTCAGTACTGGAAGTTGGGAATTCAGATGGTGATTGGGATGGAGGAACCACCCTGCTCAGGATGGTTTTTCTAGAAGTGATTGCAGGTGGTCAGCAAATAGAGGGAGCAGGACACAAAGTACACTATCCTGTCTATTTGTTCCAGGACTTTTGCTAGTATTTTCTTTGTTTAATAGCCTGAAATGAATCTCTCAAGTGCTTGTGCTGCCTCCCTTTAATCCGTGTGTAATTCTTCCATTCATAATACCCTTTGACTAAGAGGCAGTAAGCAGACTAGAGGAAGATAACAGGAATTCTGAAGGAGGAACTACTGCTTTGAAGGGAGGTTGTTAGTGAAGATCAGCCTCAAAATGGAAGCTGTTCAATATGTGAAATAATGCTCTGTGCACCAAAAAGTAAGACTTCAATAGTGATGTTTCCTAAAGACACAAAGCTAAGGAAGCATCATCAGAGGCTGTTCAGTGTTATTCAGCAGGAAGAGCTGGGATTATTCCTTAAGGAACAGTACAAATGGGAACTGGATAGTTCAAAATTGCATGGCTGTGCACCTGAGAAATGAGCAAAAAGTTCAGCTCTGTCTGGAAGCTCACTGGGGGAAAGTGACAGTGGGGGGAAAACTGAGGGTCTCAGAGTGATGTACAAGATAACTGTGAGCATCTATCATAATATAGCCATGGAAATTATACATGTCATCCAATGTGACACATTGGACAAAGCATTTGTAGCAGAGATGGGGAAAATTTAGCATATTGAGGCATGGGAGACCTTGCTTGGAAGACTGAACATTTCTAGTCACTCTCTGAAGGCTGTGTGCAAACTGGGTCGGGTCCAGAGAAGGAATATTGGTATGATCAAAGAAATGGAAAGCCTACCTAATGTGAAGTGATTAGAGAACTCAAATGATATGACTTTAAACACAGGCTGGATAAATGCTGACGTTAAAGCTCATTTTTGGAACATGAGTGAATAAGGGTGAGCTGTGCATGGATAAGGATAAGCTGGAAATTCAGAGAATGTTCTTAAACATCAGAGAACTGAACTTGGGGAATTAATTCTGTTAGAAGACAGTTAGCAAGCAACAAGAAATGTCCAGCTTTAAAAAAAAAAAAGCAACAACTTTCTCCTTTGAAGCCATTTCCTCATTTGGAGATGTGGCTCCTGCCTTGGGTTGCTAGCCCTGTAGAAGTGAGTACTGCTGTTGTGGGCAGTGGGCAGGGCTCGCTAGGACACAGGGTCATCATGGTGGGCTGGTGAATTCAGATGTTGAGAATGTGTCTTTGACCGGCAAAACCTCACAGACTCCTGTGCCTCTGTCCTCATTCCCCTTGGAGAGCAGGCTCAGTGTGGATGGGTTTGTGATCCCCCAGGGAAACATGAGGGCTAAGGGCAAGCATTTCCACTGTGCTAACATATGTTTTTATCAGTCTGCTTGGGTTTTTGACCCCTCATTCAAAAGGTCCTGTATCTGTTCCCACTGAACAGAAAAGATGTCGAGTGTATGTCGGTAACAATCAGCCTGTATTGATCTCTGTGTGTCAGAGAGATGTTGTTTGACCTTGAAGCACAGCACTTGAAGGAATGGGGAATTATTTTAGTTTTCCTTTATGAGAATTTTTGTAAAGTTTCATCATCTGCTTTCCTATTTGCTCCTGTTTTCTGGTTCCCCCTTGCTCCAGTTGAGCAGACCCATGCACTTAGTTCAACTCTGACCAACATCCCTCTCTCTTGCATTTCCCAAACAGCCTGGATGGTGTTGATGCTTGGTGGGGTTACCATGGGATTTGGATTTCTGCCACAAACAATGGGTAAGCAGAGTGGAAAGACACTGAGCTGCATTTACCTTGCTGCTGAGTGGTCCAGCACATGGGAGAGAGTGAAGATGTCTCTGTGGCCATGCTACAAATGTGGCCAGAATGTGTATCCTAAGCATGTTCCTGCTGCAGATAGCGAGGCTTTCTGCTGTGATGGAGAGCTTGCTGTTGCCTTTACCACCTTCTGTTTGCTTGAGAGGCATGGACACACTAAAGGTGATGAGGGATTGTTCAAAATGCCCACCCTTTAGGAGGAAGTGGCAGACAGCTCCCTTTGCTGGGGTACAGCTGTGAGCTGGAGGCAGCAGCTGGGGCTGCCTGGCAGTTTTGAGGGTGGGCAGGGTGTGCCCCACACCTGATGGTGAAGGATGATTAAAGACCTGTCCCAGCATAGTGCTGGATGTGGGATGTACAGCCCAGACAGCTGACTGGAATCTATGGCTGAGCTGTTTCCAGTTCATGCATCACTGGAGCAACTTTGCAGCAAATAAGTGGGAGGCTGGGTCAGCTGGTGGGTGATTTTACTGCACAATTGTGGCACAAGTGGAATGGGTTCTTCTTGTACATGGGTGTGTGCTGACCTTAGCAGCCAAATCCTGCATAGTATATGAAGGAAGAAGCTCAAGCCCAAGACCGAAATGTGTTGGGCTTTCTAACACCCAGTTGATCCATTTGTGACCTGGCTGTTGTCAGCAAGAACTCCAGGTACATGTACAGCTCATGTCCAGCCTGAGTGCAACACCTGTGGCTCCCCCAATGTGGTAAGCTTTGCTGCAGCCCAGGACTGGGAGGAGGATGTGCCTCCTTACTGGAATTCACAGGTGGGAGATTGTGTGGCATGTTCAGTTCTGACAGCCCTGGAACATGGGGTAAGGAGACAAGATGGCAAAAATCCTGCCCAACACCTGGGATGCTTGTGAATAGTGAGATTCATATTGCTTAATAAGGAATTTTCTCCTGCCAAGCTACCTACACCACAGAGTGCTGGAGTCTGTGGGAAGCACCTATCCCTACCTGCCCAGGTGAAGCAAGATGGGAACCCCTGTTACTGTAGGGGCAGGCATGTCTTGACACCTTCATCTCTCTCATCTTCCTTTTCCAAGGAATACAGTCACCAGCCTGCAGAATCCCTGCTCCCTCCTTGCATGACACTGTGGAGTCAGCCATGCTCCCCTTCTTGCACTGACTCATCTCTGTGATCAAATAGAAGTCATCTCCTAGAAGACAGTCTGCAAGAAAGAGCTTTGTTCTTCCTTTTTAATTAGTGCCTGAGATCTCCTGCTGCCTGCAGAGCTTTGGGACAGGCCATCAGTTCCTAGCGCTGTTGCTGAGCAAGGCAGATTGGGGAGGGAAATGAGGCAGAGGGGTGTGTGCTGCAGAGGGTCGAGGCCATGTGAGTTTGAGATCTGGGGAACATGCAGAATGTATTTTGGGGAGGAGGGTACAGACGTTTGTGAGGGGAGCAGACGTGTAAGGAGGAGTGTTTCTTCGGGAACCCCTTGCTTCACTGCTCTGTCTAATTTTAAAGAAAATACCCCCCTGACTCCATCTGCTGTGGTGTGTGTGTCTGCTACACCAGACAGGCATTTTTGTCAGTGAATTGGTTAATGCCGGTGTCCTGTGGCAGGGGCAGGGATGAAGGCAAGCACTCAGCCTGCCAACATTTATACCTCCTGGCGTCAGCATTGACAATGTTGTGGAGGACTGGGGAGGGCACCAAAATAGTTTCCATTCTCCTCTCTGCTGTGGGAACGAGTCTCCTGGGTAACAAATGCTCCTTGTTCTGCACAGAGCTCCACAGCTGAAACTCTCCATCTCCTGGCTTGCTGTTGCTCCCTGACTGTCCCAGCTGAAGGGGCCGGAGATGTCTGCTTGAGCCTGCCTTAATTAACACTGACAGTACAATGGGACTGGCCATACAGGGGTCCTGGGGCTGCACAGTAGCGGGAGGACAGTAAATAGTCTCATTTACAGCAGCTTGGTTGGAGCACAGCCTGCCAGGACTGGCTCTCTGCTTGCTGTAAGCGCTAGCCACAGAGGTAGGTCCCTCATTCCTGCATCCCCCCGGGGGCTTGTCCCTGCCTCTAGAACAGGACCAGTGGGTGGAGTGGGTCCCAAGCATCCCAGGAAAGGCAGGCAGTGGGCTGGGGAGGATAAAGAGCTGCTGATAGTACTGATACATTGACTTCTCGGGAAGGACCTGACCTGTGGAGCCTGACCTCTGGGACTGGTGAAGGGATCATTCACTGTGGTGTAGAGGTGATTAACAGAGCTGCATCTGTGATGCTGTCTCCAGTGCATTGCAAACAGTCTGCACAGCCTACAGCCCAAGACCCTTTCTCTTTTCCCAGTGGAATGGTCTCTTGGAGCTGGGGGCAGCTCTGGACTCCTGTCTCTGAAGCCCTTGGTAGGAACCACCCCCCAGCCCCATGGTTTTCTGACAGGAATCTGATTTAAGTATTACTTGACAGATCACTGTGCCTCTGTCAGGAGCTGCACTACTCTGCCTATGGAGCGAGTTCCATCACCCCTTCTCACCAGCTGCCTCTGGTGAAATGAGATATTGAAAAATCCTTCCAGATAGCAAGAGAGCCTGAGCTTTGCCGGTGGTGACCCCCTGTTTCGGGTAGGAAGATCATCTGTGGGTTGCTTTGCTGAGATGCTGGGATCTAGCCCAGGTCATGGGCATCACTTTAATCACAAATTGCAGCTAAGAGTTGGTGGGATCTTGATTTGGGGTCCCCTGTGAGAGCCGGGACTGCAGACATACTGCCCCTGCCAGGTGGGTTCAGCACTGTGGAAAGTGGTGATAGTTGCATCTTGCTCTGGAGGTGGCTGCATTTCAGGGATGCTGTATAGATACTGTGGATGAAGCTGTCTAGGGCAAGGCACTACAGAAATCTAAAGAAGCTTCAGGAAGCTCCTTGCAGTCTTCCATCCTCCTTCTCCTCCTCCATTGCTTTGCAGACTGCCATTTTATCTCCAAGGCTTCTAGCTGCCATTATCAATAGTAGGAACATTCCAGTCCCTTTTGCTTTCCTTTGCAAAGACAGGGTGAAGAGATCGGGTAGCCTGCAAACACACAACATCCAAAATCCAATCTCATCGCAGAATAGGATGCTGCACCTCTATTTTATGGCACAGGCTTCGATATTTTTATTTCTCCTCATGCTGCCTATCTGATTTCCCAGTTCCTGTAAGAATCAATCCTCCATCATCCCCTCCTTTCTGCTCCCTCCCATCCCCTGCCTTGTCTGAGGTTCCACAGGGACTGATTGCAAGCTGAAGTGGCGGTGCTGTGGGCATGCTTGCTCCTTCACACGCAGCAACGTCACAGCAGCAGCAGCAGCAGCATCGGAGATGTGATTGCGCAGACCCTCTGCATTGCCAGGGATGCAGCTGTGAAGAAAAAAAAAATTCAGAAAAAAAAATTGACTGTGTTTCCCACAGCATCCTGGTGAGAGAGCACGGAGCCTTCTGGAATCTGAGCGCTCCAGAGTGCCGGAGCAGAGTGTGTTCGCTGACAGGAGACGGGGAACGAAGGATCTGTGGAAAGGTGAGATGGACAAATTATCGGGGTGGGTGTCAGTTGTGCTGTTGGTTTTCAGGCCGCTCGGTGGCCAGTTTGTTTTTGTGGAGGATGCCAGCTAGCCGATGAAGCTTGAGGATTTTAGGGTTGCTTTGTCTCTTCAGAGGCTGCATTGCTTTGGAGCTGGCTGTGGCTGTCATGGATGTGAGCGAGCGACGCTGCTGTACAGAATGTGTGTTTGTCCATTGTAGCTGTGAAATAGCAGGTGTCATGTCCGGGGCTGGCTGTGCAGAGGCGAGTCGTGCTTCTCCCTGGCAGTGCCTCCGCACAGCTCTCCATTGTGCCTGCCATGATGGCCGAGCCCACACGGATTGTTGTGGTCCCGCCGGCTACCATGCTCTCCGTGCATCCCTGGCGGTGATGCTGCTGTGCAGCTCAAAAGCTGTTTTGACAGACAGCGCTTCCATGAAAAGACAGAGACAAAGGGCTCAGACAGAGGAAAGGTTGCTGTCACTGTGGCTTTTGCCTTCTTTTTTTGGATTTTTTTTTCCTTCTTTCCCCACTCCCCCCAAAAATACTGGTAAATTATTTGTTCAGAAGGCATTAGGGTAAATATCATGGCATGTAAAATGCTGTCCTTCTGCTAAGCGATACACGGAATCTGTGCAGGCTGTAGTCCTTTGTGTTGCCAGGGTGTGTCTGTGCTGGCTGTGTAAATGGATGCATTCTCCCTGCCTCTTTTCACAGATCAGATGAGAAAGGTTATCTGGGAATGGAGGAATTACTGCTTTTAATTACTGAAATGAGGGGTCCAGGCTGGGTACCAGTTACTGGAGCTTAATTACATGGTCTTGTTATAGCCAAATCCCTCTTTTCCCTCCCCGCCTTCCTTCTTCTTCCTCCCTCCCCCACCCTCTGCACAAATCCTTCCATTAAATTGCCTCTGTAAATAGAAGGGCTTGAACAAAGAGAAGGATGTATTTGGGATAGGGATATAGATGCTGGAGTGGTGATGTTCAGCATGACAGTGAGAACAATAAAGCAAGAGTATAAAAGAATGAGATTTTGGTATGTGTGTTAAAGTGACATGGCTGTAGGGGAATGTGCAAATGGGAATGTCATAACAAAAGGAGATAATCAAATAGCAGATTCAGTCTTTTGGAGTTAGGGAAAATGCTGAGTGTGTGGGGTTGCAATTGCAGGATTTTGGGCAGATCTGAAGTATATGGGAGTCACAGAGTCATATCCTACAAGGTGTGGATTGATGGGTGTCATAAAGGTGTACTAGAGTACAAAGGATGTAAAGAATATTTTTATCTCCACACACCTGCAGCCTTTTATACCAGTGTTGCTAAAGAGTGAGCTTGGCAGGTCTTACCTATTCACAAAATTTTTTTCCCATTTGCCAGTGACCCAGAAATAATTCAGACAAAGCTTTTTAGGCCTATAAAGAGCAACAGGATGACAAGAAAAACGTAGATAAAATGGTAGATGTTTGGCAGAGCTGCAGAGGAACTGTGGAAAGAAGAGGCAGATGAGAGGCATTGCAGAGCTGGGGGAGCAGGAGGTTTGGGTCACAGACCAGTGGGAGAGCGCACAGAGGGGAAATTCAGGGTTGTCATTGTCAGGGAATGCAAATATGTTGTTTCTGTTGTCATTCTCCAGCCTCTCACTGTGTTCCCCGAGACGCTCAGTGCTGTGTGCAGCCCTGCAGGGTTTGTGGGGGTGGGGGTGATCCTCAGCACAGCCTTTTCTGCAGTAGTTCTCCGGAGGAACCATTTTGCTGCTGCAGGTTCTCATTTGGTTGCTCCCTCTCCGTCCCTAAGGAGTGACAAAGCTCCACAGCCTTCATACCCAGTGATGAAGGCAAACCCAGAGTTTTGGTGTGGGGTGCCAGGTGAGAAGGAGAGGGCTTCCAGCAAAATCTCAAAGTGGCATGTTGCCTTCTTGCAGATCGATGACAATGTCCTGGAAGCACCATAAGGCTTCCTGAACTGCAGTTCCTTCTCACCCCTGTCTTGCTCTCGGACCTGGGAAAACCTCTCTGTGTCTCCCAGAATTGGTCCCTTTCAGGCTGATGGGAGCAGGATGTCCCCTGCAGGTGTGCACCAGACTGGGTTTGTGGTGCTGCTGCAGAGCAGGTTCCGGTGGGAGATGGTGGTGGGTAATAACAGCATGACTGTGTGCAGCACTGTGGGCTGGAGGGACAGGATGTGCAACAGAATGTGCAGGACACACGTACCTGTATCAGCATGTGGAAGAAAACTCACATATATATGGTTCATGTGTACAATGCTTGCCTAAAGGAATAAAAAGAAGGTGATACAGCCTCTTTCTCTGTGTGGAGTGGGATTGTCCCCAGGGCATACAGGCTGTGCCTGGCTAGTAGATACCACGCTTACAAGAGCATCTGTTAGGCAGTGAGAGTACACAGATTATCTCTGCCTTGAGATGCTTGAAGGATGGCCAGGAGGTTCTGGCGACTGGAGCTGACTGAAATCCACAGGACTTTGTCTTCCTCACTGCATCGATGCAGATGATGGAGATAAAGTGCAGCTGGATCCCTAGGTACGAGGGACCTGGACCTGCATTGCAGAAAGTGCAGTGGCCCAGGAGAATATGCTGTGAACTCAGGAATGGCCTGCCCAGAGCTCCATTACTGCCTGTCAGGTGTCTGAGGCTGTGAGAGCAAATAAAGAGCAAATTTTTAGACATCTTCATTTTCTTCCAGTCTGATGTTCCTGGCGAGTCAAGATCTCTGGTGTGGTTCTTGATACCCAGACAATACTCTGACTTTTGCAACCCCTTGTTGTGCTCTGCCCTGTTTTAAGTTTATTTCCCTGTCTCATTTTTCTTTTCTAGTGTTTTCTGAAAGACTTATGTAATAGTAAAGGTAGGATGATAAATCTAACATGGCTCACTTTCCCTGCCCTTGCAGAACAGCTACAGACTTTTACCTTTAATATTTGTCAGCCACGTGGTTTCACCTTCTTCCTCTCTTTTCTAATGGGTATTTTTATCAATAGTGCAGTTGCCAGCTGGGATCAACCAGCTATTCTTTCACTGTTCTGGGATCAAGAATATCTTGTCCTTCAGACTTGAGTGCTTTCATCTTTTTGAATTTGTTTCCACTCAAAAGCTCATTTCTTTTCTGCACCTTCTTCCCGCTGTATTATCTAACCTGTCATTGCTTCAGCTTCAATATTCATTTTGGCAAAACAGCACTGAAGATGCTGTTTTTCTTACCTCTATGTATCCTTCTTGGTGTGGTTACTCATTCAGGTTGATCAAGAGCCTCTCTCTTCTAATCTCCTTATCTTTCTTGGTGAGTCTAGATTTTTTTTAACCTAAATTCAAAGTATTTTCTGCAGTACTTCTCCAAGTTGTTTGTTCCTGTTGGCATTGTAACTGTTTACTCTGACGTGCCAGAGATCTGCTCTTTAAAAATTAAAAAGGTTTCATTACAGCTCTCTTTGCTTTTTGCCATTCTTTTTAATATAAACTGGGTCAGCTTGAGGTGTTCAATCCAAAGCCACTTCTGTATCATGGGTGCTGGGTGAAAACTCATCTCAGTAGGCACAATTCTGATAGTTGAACCCATAAAAAGTAAATCCAAAGTAAGAGATGTGGAGACCTCTGCAGGTGCTTGAGAGGTGGAGGATTGGAGGTGGAGGTAACTTCCTGTCAGCTGTGGAATCAAGGCCCATACTGGGCAAGGTTTTGTACTCATGCTTGTGGAAACCATTGGAATCTGACTGGTAGTGTAAAACCTCACTTGTATGCTACCTCTGCTGCTTTGTGGGCACTGTTCTGATGTGCTTCTGGCTGGCCAGTCCATAAGCCCAAAAGAGCCAGAAGCCCACCAACACATTCCAGCTGTGAGATAGGCTGCAGGATAAGGCTTGAAGAAGCTGAGAGAGCTAGGCTGACAGGAGGTGAAATCCATAGCAATCATCAGTGACAGCTGTATTGGTAATGAGCCTTAGCAGGGATTTGCCGTTATTGTTATTATCTGGCAGGCAGGTTCCCTGAAAAGTTGGTTATTCTCCAGTAAGAAAGAAATGGGCTGTCAAAGTACCTCTGGTCTCTGATTCTGCTCCAGTTTTCTCTCTTGATGAAAATGATTTTAATATTCGTTTTCTGAAAAAAAGTGGGTCAAAGCCATGACATACCTGTTAAGATGAGCACAAAAGCAGGCTGGTCCACAAGCTCTTTCTCTCCTCACCACAGCTGTGTTGTAACCTCAGGATCATGTAGACAATACTTTTTTCTACCCCTCAGACACATGCAAGTACTTCTTACTGGGCAAGGCTGATGGTTGCTAAATTTACAGGTAGTGGGATAAAAAAAACAACCAAAACCCACTGTATTTGTTAACTGCTGTAAATGGGATGGAGGGGGAAGGCAGAGTTGTAATGTGGGTGAGTGGCCATAATGTGGCTGACAGAAGCTTCTTGCTCAGGCTCAAGTCCTGAGTTTGGACTCCTGGAAGAGAGACCATGTGTTGTTTTTTGAGCTGTGCTGAGGCTGTGGGGCTGGCAGTACTTTTGGGTGATAAGTAATCAACATTTGAGTTATGTTAGCAATGCTTTGTCCTGACCCTTGGCAAGTGATAGGAAACTGGCCTTGCCACCAAACTGCCACTCTCTGCTCCAGCACCAAATGCTCTCTGGAAGCAGAGAACAAGTGTAACTGCCCTGTTATGCTTTTGGGGACAGTGTCAGAGATATCTCACAGTGTATGAATGATGGCAGTTCCTTTTGGGAAGAGGGGAGTTTCTGCTCTGGGAGTTATAGGGTAAAAATACTCAATTAGAGCCTGTATGGAAAACTCTGGCAAATAGACAGCAGGTTTTCACCTGATACTTCCCTATAGCAGGCAGACAGCGGAACCACTGGCAGCACCAAGGAGTGTTGCAAGCTTCTGCTTATTCTTGCTCATTCTCTCTTCTCTCATGCTGGCTTCTTGCCTGTTCTCTGGTACCGCTTCGTATACCCGATGCTACACCTGTTTCACCTGTGTGTCCTTTTGTGATTGGTCAGTGCACCTCAGCATTCCATGTCTCATCACCTTCAATACCAGACACCTGCCTGACACAGCTGTAGCCTGTTGGGGATGAGGCTTGGCCACAGCCCCACTCCCAATTACCACAAACTGTGTGCCTACAACCATTCCCCCCTGTTTTTCTTTTAAATAAATGCCATGTCTACCATCCCCCTACAGGGCCCTTGCAGAAGAAATAGCAAACATGGTATAAATATCCCTTGTGTAGGCTCCACTAATTCTGGAATGCATCCGTGTACTGACCTTAATTCGTTTCCCAAACTCATATTACATACCATCAAAAATCCTTATACCCATGCTTCTAAAATATTGACAATATCAATAGCTGTATGACTTTACAAGGCAACACACAAGAATAACAGTTACATAATTCCATCAACAGCCACACAACTTCATGAAATAACATACAAGAATAAAATACAAGGAAGAATAAGTTAGAATCTGTATGTTTACATCTTCAACTCAGGAGCAAAATACACAATCTTAATAGACCAACTCATGAGCAAAATACATACATTTTTTACTAGCAAACAACACATGACACTAAGCAATAGAGCTGTGCAACAGAGCTTTTCTGTCCTTAGCTCTTATTTCTCTTTATGGTTTTTTTTTTTTTTTATCATGTCCCAAGCAGGTCCTCACTTGCACTAGGTGCCAAATTCAGTCCGGACCCGGCAGCGTTCCCGCACTGCTGTCAGTGCTACGCTGGGCTATGTCCCCAACAGCTCACCTGTACCAGGTGTCTGCTACGCTGAGCTATGTCCCCAACAGCCATATTCAGTCCGGACCAGGCAGCTTGTCCCTGCTGCTCTCAATGCTACTCTGGGCTCCGTCTCCAGCTGCACCTTGCCCTACAGCCCAATCCCAAATCACCTTCGGCTCGTGGAGACGGCCACAATAAAATTTCAGAAACTGTTCTTACATGTTTTCTGTGCAGCTCTGACTCTGCCTCTCAGAGCTCAAGGTTGTTTTTGTTGCTCCAGTGCTCATGCAGCAGCCACTCAGCAAACCTCCCCTCGCACTCCTCAGGGGCCACGCTGTTGCTGCAGCGCTGGCTGCTGCTGTGGCCATGCCATTTGCTGCCTCCATCTCTGCTGCTGCATTTCTGTGTCCCGCTGCATGCTCTGCCATCTGGGGGGAACCCAGCCACACCCCGGGTCGCCGCCGGACTGTGGACGTACCTTGGCAGGGGGTGTGGGGCTCGCTCCACCGTGCCTATAGAGAGTGGCAAGCAGCAGCACAAGCAAAGTGCAGCAGCACCCTTCTTCTTGGGGTTGGTACCTCATAAATTTTCCAGACTTCTAGGCTCTCAGGTTCTTGGTCTGCCTGGTTCCACAGTCTTACTGCTCTTAGATCTGCAGTCATCTGGCTGAATCTCCTCTGGATCACGTCTGTATCACGTCAGGGTCACCATTATAGCAGAGGGACAGTGGAACTACTGGCAGCACCAAGGAGTGTTGCAAGCTTCTGCTTATTCTTGCTCATTCTCTCTTCTCTCATACTGGCTTCTTGCCTGTTCTCTGGTCCCGCATCATATACCCTTGATGCTACACCTGTTTCACCTGTGTGCCCTTTTGTGATTGGTCAGTGCACCTCAGCATTCCATGTCTCATCACCTTCAATACTAGAGACCTGCCTGACACAGCTGTAGCCTATTGGGGATGAGGCTTGGCCACAACCCCACTCCCAATTACCACAAACTGTGTGCCTACAACACTTCCCACAGACCTGCTCAGTTACCTCAGACTAGAGATCTTGCTCCCAACCCAATTATACTAATCTCATCAGTTTGACTCCAGAACTACACCTTATTCTTTATAAACTCACAGTAGCTGTCATTTCTTCTGGAAAAACATGCTCCAAATGCTTTTGGTGGGCTTGTTCTTCTCTGTTGTGGTCTGCCTGCACTGTTGGAGGACCAGCCACATTGGGTGCTTTGCCTCCTTTTGCCTGTAGGCCCAATTCACCTGGGTTGTTTAGCAAGGTAACTTCTTGCTAAACTTCTTTTGGTCCCTCTCTGGGCTTCCCATTACAAAGAGCAGGGATGGGTGCTCCAGGCTTCATTGTGATGTGTAAGCTCCTGTGTAAGCTCAGATAGCATAGCTGTACTCCCAGGTGCCCTTCTTAGTGGGGAGAATGACCTGTCTTGATTATTGTGCTAGTGCAATTTTCTGCTCTTAGCAGGCAGGTTCATTACAGCATTTGCTTACATGGCATTTTTCCCTGTAGTCCCACCCTCAAACCTTTTCCAGTAACTCAGGTGACAAAATGATAAGCCCACACAAGAAGAAGATCCAGTGGGAGGAGTAAATACTTAATATCTCTGCTCCCAAGATGCTGTTGGCCCACACAGTGTATCTTCCTTGGCTTGGCCTAATTCATTCTGATGATTGATACCTGGAGTGACATGTCTGCCTGGGGTTAGGCTTATTCTGGTTGACCTCTCCTTCACCACTTGCTCTCATGTGAGTTGCTGTAGTGGTTCCTGAGGGGTTTCTTGCCCAAGTGTGTCTTACACTGAGCAGTGATCATAGCTCCCCTCAGAAAATCAGCAAGAGGATTTCAGCATGCATCTGCACTCAGCCATTTCCTACTGGCAGCAAGCTGTTCTCACTTGTCCACAGTCAGTGGCATCTAACTTAAGCTACTGCTGAGATTTGTCCTCCAATGCAGGTTGTAGTGTTTGGAATGTTGTTGAGGAGAGCATTGTCCTTACGCAGATGTCTCCTCCTCCTTCAGCCCCTTCTCAGATGCCTCATTTCCATTTCCATAGGCCCTTGCTATTTATAATTACTGTCTTTATAAAGCACTCTGAAGGTGGTGACTGCTTATTACAGTAAGCCTGACAGCCTGTTTGTTCCCATGTGCTCCTTAGAGTGGCTAGTTTTGGTGGAGCACTGGGTCAGAGGAGAGGTGAGGCAGCGTGGAGCACAGGGTGACCTCAGGCATCCCTGACCCTGGTCAGGAGAGGTAGCCAGTTCATATCACGATAGGAGAGGAGGAGGGGGGAAACTGCAAGAAAACAGATGTGTCCTGGCACTGACAGGCAATGGCATGGGGGTGGTTAATGCACAAAAGTGGCAGTGCTCCAGCCACAGCCACTCAATTTATGCTTGGCCTTATCTGGTTGAGACACCGGGAGTCATTTTTCTGTAATCTCTGGTTTTCTTGGTGATTTTGCAAAAGTTTCAGAGACTCTGTAGAATACTTCCATCTCCATAACCCTGACCTCTCACAGGCTTTGTGCTGGTGACATGATTTGGTACCCCAAGATAGACAAACACCCCAAACTGAAGTGATGCATTTGTAATTGTCCCAGAGGCACTGAGGAGTGATTCTGCTCTGTACCAGAGCACGTTCAACAGCCAGGATTTTGGTCCAGTGCCTTGTTTCTGCTTTCCCCTTGGCACTGTTGAGGTTGAAAAGAAAAACCACAACAGCCTCTTGGCCTGCCCATCAAAATGAAAGGGGAATCTTCTTTCAAGGGTGCAGGCCACTAGACCTCACTGCTTTAATGAGGGAAATTCACTGTGGAGAAATATCCCTCAGCCCAGACCCTAGTAAGACTTCGAGGACCCTTTTATCTCTTGGGGGACCTCAAAGAGAAATTGCATGTTGACCTGCTCAGAATTTACCCAGCCTGAGAGAGCTGGGTAAAGCTCCAAAACTTTACAAGAGCTTTACAAATTGACTACACTCCAGACATGAGGGAAAAGAACCTGCATTCCTCAGAGAACAGATATGTTTAAAAAAATTCCCTGATTTCTCCTAGGCTAGTTTTGTTGTGAATCTTGACATTTTATAACTTGGTGCTAAGTTACATAAGTGTAAGAGAATATAGTCAGGAAAGTATACTTTGTCAGATTCCAAATGATTAAACTGATTAAATGCATTCCAACTCATTAAACTGATGTCATTAAACTGCAAAAAGTAACTGGTTGTCACCCTGGTCATAAGGGATGTTACCTGGCAGGCATGTACATATGGATGTTGAGGTACATAAGAAATTGAATGGAAAATTACTTTACAGCTTTTAATTCCACTGCCAGTTGGAAAATTGTCTGAAATTAGTCACCCCAGCTCAGAAGCATGAATGCATAGCTGGAGGGAATTGAGAAACTGCCTAGGAAACTGAGCAAGTCCTTGGAAAGCATTCCTAAGAGGAGAGATTGAAAAATGGAAGTTACTTGTGGTAAATGGGAAACTGTAGGTTTTGTGATATGAAATAATAAAGAATCTATACAAAGAAAATAATGGTTTATGAGGTGCCTTGATTGTAACGTGAAAGCACTCCAAGAAATTAAGGAGGATTATTTGAAAATGATAATATGAATACTTTTCACATACTGTGATTAATTAGTCTGTGAATCTTGCTTTCAAACTTCAAAGCCCAGCAGTATTCCCAAATGGCTTGGCATTCTTGTGAATAAGACTACCCAGTGTATTTATAGTACATGTTCAGAAGTTGCAGAGTTTTAAAACCTTGTGATTTTGTTAAGGCCCATCTCAGTGCAATGGCTTAACACAGGCGAACGTTTGTCTCAGCTACATGTCTTCTCTGAGACTAATGGTCCAGAAAGGATGCAACAGCTTCAAGAATGAAGATGTTCAAATGTGAACGTGTCCTATCTGCAGAGGTCTGTGAGCCTGCAGTCTTAAGGTGTCTCCTCAGTTCTCTCAAACACCCTTGAAGTGATTAAAGACTGCTCACAGAATCATAGGATAGTTTGGGTTGAAAAGGACCCAGAAGTTCCCATCTCATTCCATGCCCCTCCATGGACAGGGACACTTTTCACTAGACCAGGTTGCTCAAAGCCCTGTCCAACCTGGCCATCCTTTCAGTAGACTTGGTCGGTCTCCTGGAACTCTTGACTGCTCTCCCAGTACAGAGTCAAAGATCATCCCTCATCCCTGTTTGCCCTCTTTTTTTTTTCCCTTGTCAATAGCTCTGTGTGGCCCAACACGATCAGCAGAAGACCTTGGTTAATCCAGGGTTATCAGATTTAGTTTACCCTTAATGCTCTGTTGAGCCCAGTCATTCCAACCCTAATTAGCACATGAGCTGTCTTGTGGAGTGATATCCTAAAATAAACTGTCCTGAATAGAGCTTTACAAACTGAGCTTGGTTTGGGTTGCCAGCCCCTACAAGGGATATGTTTCCCTCTCAGAAGGAAAGTATGTGTAATCATTAGGAGTGCCTGGTCTGCTTCGTAAGTATTTTATTAAGATTCTGGCTTGCCTTTTGTTAGTTCTGCTGCATGGAAAATATTCTGTTATATAAACTGATGTTGTGGTTTCATCCAGAATCTCTTGAGTTCTGCCTTGCTGCCAGCTGTGTGAACATACAGACACACCCACACATCAGGAGTACTCTTGGAGAGAGGTTGGTAATCGGACCAAGGATATGGGAATACTCTTGTGCTTGAGCAGAACGAAAATCTTGGCACTGAAAGTTGGCAAATGGAGTAAAAAATACGATCCTCTCCCTGCCCTAGCCCAAGGGCAAGTAATGAAGTTAAATATCCCTATGTTTGAAAGTACTGACAGATAACTACTAGTGTGGCATGTAATTTGGTGTGGAAGGCACTGGTTCAGGAAGTTACAGGATCTAAAAATTTGCAAGAATTCCAAAAAACTCAAAGGACACTGAGGGATGATTGTATAGTCTCCTGAATTTCTATGGGCAGGTTATGAAACCTGCTCTGCAATGTAAACTATTCCCAAATGAAGGAGGCTGCTTGTGACTGGGTAGTCTCACGATGGCCCAAGGATTTGTTCCTACATCAGACACTTCCTGCCTCATCATCCCCAGGAATAATTCTGCCTTTTTTATTTTTACCCACACTGAACTGTGCTGAAATGAAATTCAGACATGATTGCAGAGGACCTGTTTGTTCAGGTACCTGGCCGAAAAAAGGGTCAAGAAATGCAAAATCTTAACAGTAATCAGGCAATTTCCATTTTCAAATATGAGTGCTAAACAATCTTTTCCTCCAGGTGCCTTCAAGGGATTGTAAAATCCAGCTGGTGGTCTAAAAGCATTTGGGTATCAGTGTTATTATCATATATATACATATATTAATATATTATCTATGTAATGTGTTTCTGTGTATTATTATATATATCCATGATAATATAATATAATATAATNTTATATGTGGTCTTAATGTCCTTAAGAAGGCAGGATAAATTTAATGTATTAACTCCTCAGATGCTGCTCTTATTGGGCTACTGAGCTTTTTTGCTTTGTACAATGCTATCATCCCCAAATCAGGGAGTTGCCAGCCTCCAGACCATCGTGTATTCCTGCAGAAGAGACACAGGAATATGTCTTCCTGTGTATCCAGGCATTTCTCCTGGTCTTGGTAGAACAGCCTAGGACTAGGAAGGGTTAAAATCTCCTGCAGCCTTAGCAGGAGTCAGCTATTGGTCACAGCTGCATTTAGATGTGCAGTGTGGAAGAGGAACATCAAGTAAAAGCAGGCTGCTGCTGGGATGTGTTCTGTTTGTGCCTGATTTTGATGTTCCTGATTTGTTTGCACGCAGTGTGCGTTAATTTCCATGTAGGATTGCATCATTTAATACAGCTTTGCAGATGCAGGCATTCAGGCTGCCTGGCAGATCCGATGTCCATCACTCCTTGGTAATGCCATACCTGCACTGCTTCTCCTGTTTGCTGGGATGTGGCAGCAAACCATTGCAGCACTCCTGTGTTCCAGTCTGAAAATAATCCTGCTGGCACTTCTTGGACATCTCTAGCTGCTTTATTTACAGTGGCTTGTGGGGTGATACTTTGTTATTTCAAGAGCTTGGCCTGGCTGTGGTTTTACTTGACTCCCCTGTAGCCACTTTTGCTGTCTGTTTTATTTCTGCTGTTGAACTGCATGAGGTTGTACATCTGTAACCCACCATCCCAGAAATGTTTGTTTTTCACTTGGTAGTGAGTGATTCTTACGTATGTGGCACTCTAGGCTGAAGAGACAGTAAACATCATTTTGCAGCCTCTTTTTACTGAGTTATCTTAAGGCTGAGTTCTTTGTCAGGCTTTTTCAAGTGGTCACTAATGCTTTTGTCTTGCAGGGAGAGTTTTTGTTTTTGCAGGGATTGTTTTGCAGCTGTGATTCCTGCAATGTACAGTCTGGACAGAAGTGCAATGCTGGTTTTAATCTGCATAGAAAGGAAGCATCAGGGAAGATTCACAGCCACAGTGTGGCTGGAGTCTGTATGGATGTGCTGAGCTGTACTGCAGCAAGATCTTGTTCACAGTGAAGACAGACTTTCTTCCATTTCTTTTCATTTTAGGATTTAGCTTGTCTTTTTTCCCCAAGTCATGAAGGTGGTAGAGGATATAGGACTATGTGAGGTAGAGCTGGCCTCGTGTGCTTTTTTTTGTGCAGATGAAGGTTGTTCCTGAAATTATCCTCCCATAAGCTTTGGATAAGTAGGTCATCTGCTTTGCCATGGTCTGGCCATCACCATGTTGCCTGAAGCCAGATTCCAGTAAGGGTTACGGAAGATAATCAATGCAAGTGATTTGCCACGTCTCTTTGAGAGGTCTTTCCAAAGGGTGGTGGAGGGTTGTGTGAACTTGGCAAATAACCAAGATGACCACAATCCACAGCTGAAGTGCAAAGAGTGGATTTATCCCATCACCTCACTGGTTGGAAGGTTTCAAAAACAGATGGGTACACACACTCTGCTAAGCTTATTTCATCTTAGCAGGGACCAAAAGCACATGGGCCCATTCCCCGGCCTCCACATCTCAAAGGGCCTGGCCCATGTGCAGTGCTTCACAATTCTGTGCTTTCTGTAACCTCCAAGCTTCTTATCTCTCTTTCTCCCAGCAGGGAGGCCCAAGCCTGATAGATATGTGAAGAACGAGGCCTGTGAAGAACGAGGTTTAAATCATTAACAGCATTCTGTTGTCTTCTGCAAAGTTCCATTTCTCAAGACAGAAAACAACACAAAGCAAACACAATACATTAAATTTCCCACACTGAATATTCTTAGCATGCCCCAGCTGCCAGGCCATCTTGAGTGAAAACAACTCTGTTTTTCCTCCTCACTAATTTTCCAGCTTTTTTTCAAGCTTTTTCTCCCTGCAGTGGTGTGATTCTTGGGGTGCTCTATGCAGGGCCAGGAGTTGGACTTGATAATCCTGATGGGTCCCTTCCAACTAGGCTCATTCTGTGATTCTAATTGTAGGGATGCTACAGATCCCCAGCAAGCCCAGAAATCTCCAGTGATGTTGAGAGTATCGTGTCCTCTCCACTTCTTGATGTCATCTCAGGAGCTTTCACCCCTGCAGTGGACACCTGCAAAAGAACAGCTGCCATTCACCATTGCATGTAGCCCGATTACAGATTTAGGGAACAGTTTTGCCATCCTGTGCAGGCACAGGTCAGAGAGTTGGCCTTGATTCCTGAAGCCAAGCTGAGTTTGATGCCTGACTCCCTCAGCCAGACGCTCCATTCCCTGCCTCCTGTGGCTGTTGTGGTGGAGTTTTGAGCTCACAGCTCCTAGGCATGGAAGGTGGTGGGAAAACCTTCAGTCCAGATTTCTGCTGGCTTTGACTCAGGTTCCCCCACAGCTGATGGCTGTGGTTTTGTCACCACTCAGCTGCAGCTGCTGGTTTGTGGCCTCCCCAGTTGGGCAGCTCAGTAGAAGGAGCATGTTGAGGAGGCAACCAGGTGGCAGCCCTACTTTGCACAAATCATAGAAGCATACAGTGGCTTGGGTTGGAAGGGACCTTAAAGGTCATCTAGTTCAAAGCCCCTTTCCCTAGACAGGGAAGCCATCCATTAGGTCAGGGTCACTAAGCCCTGACCAAAGCTGTGCAGTTAGGGAGCGGTAGTCTTGGCATCTCTTGAATACTGAGTGTATATGAGAAATTTCATATACTTACAGGATTTTCTTTCTTCCTGTGTGGGTTCTTGAGTGCTCTCAAGAACCTGGGTTCTGGGTGACCTTACAGAACCCAGGCTCCAGCACTTGGGCAGATCTGCGCTTCAAAATGGAATTCTGTAATTTCTGCTGTTGTAAGATCTTCAGGAAGCTTTCAGAGTGCTCAAGCAAAAAGATGCTATGCAAGCATAGTCCCTCCTGCTGCTACTGCTGCTTCTACTAGAGTGCCTGTGATAAGAAAGGATTTACTGTGTCTGCAGTTTAATTCATTAGCAATTTCTGTGTGATAGGAACAGCTAGAAACATAGTCTTTTTCTTCTCTGCGCATTTGCATAAAGTAATTAGGAGCATATGTGCTGGGGGCTGGGGCAGGGAGGAGGAGGAGGAGCAGGTTCCGTCCCAGAGCACCTCAGTGGATGCTCTGAGTCATGGCCTGTAAATGGCTCTTGCCGAGAGCCACATGCCAGATGATGAGTCACAGAGCAAGAGAGCACAGAAATGGGACAAACTGGTTCGGTCACTGTCCTGGCTCCTGTGTTACCTGGTATAGATCTGCCGTTTGAGCTGTTTCTGATGTCTTGTGTAACTCTAAATGCACAGAGCATCTGGGGCTTCTTGTCCTCTGGCTGGGAGGCAGTACCTGCCTCATGCTGCTTATGTCACCATCAGAAATACACACACTACACCCATTGCTTACTTTTGTGCTGATGACCCCTGGCCCATGCAGCTCCTTTCTGCCAGCAGCACAAGGGCTGTGACTGACTGTCACGTGCTGTGGTTTCCATTTGGAACACATCATAATCCTACATAGTTCTGGGATGTAATGATACATTAATCATGGGCCTAGTCAGGCTGTCCTGGAAACCACTGGAAAAAGCCCAGGCCAAGGCAGGGCTTTGTGGAAAGAAAAGGGAAGTGGTCTTTTCAGGAATCACTGCACAGCATCACAAGAGGAATCAGCCTGAGCAGAGGCAGAAGTTTAGGAAGTATTTAGTCTTTCTATTTTTCTCCAGCTCTCTTTAAACATAAAGTGCTGAAATATTCACCCTGGGAGCATGCAGACCATCCTGACTATGCTCTCTGTCCCCTGAGGCAGAGAAGGAGAGCTGGAGGTTTAGGATGAGTTAAACAATTAGCATTTCCTTTTGCACTTTTTTTTTTCATTAAACAATGATTTAATAAAGCATTTAATGAAGGTGTGAATTTTACAGAAATGTATCAGCTGGCAAGAAAGAAACAGGTGTCCAAACAAATACCACTAACTAGACTCAGCCTGCAACAACTTAGAGGCTTCCTCACCTCCACCCTCTGCTTACACATTCTCCTGGTTCAGACCCATCCCCAGGCCACTCACCCTGAACCACTCATCCCCTTCTCTGACGCTGTGCCCTGAATGCTCTCCCGTTTTCTGGAATTTTCCTCATAAATTCTTCTTTAAAACCATCCAGTGCTTTCTGAAAGCTTTTGGAGTGGCAGAGCTGGGGCAGGGATGAACTGCAGTATTGGTGCTGGATAAAGGGAGCCCTGAGATCCCCCACGCTGTCTGAAGGGTCGCTTTCAGTTTGGATTAATCTCCCAGCCCTGTTGCCTGGAGGTAGGCATACAGGGAGTAAACTGAAAATACCTCTCCCCATGGAACAAAGAGGAGATGTCTGTATTGTGCCTTTGCACACAAACCGTTGCTTTTTACAGCATTTCTGCTGGTGCTTGTTTTGTAGGGCGGTGTGGCTTCTTCAGGCATGTTAATGCAAACGCACTGTAGGAGTCAGGGGTTCACAAGGAACAGCCCTCAAAGAATAAGGAGCTCTAATACAAAAGAATTTTTTCTGCTTCTTCTCTGTGAAACTGAACGCCTAGCTTTTAACCCTGTTTTTGCATATTTCACCCTTGAATGACATGATGAATTTTGGTCTGTCTAAGGAAGCTGATGATGGCAGTGAAACCATAGCCATACAGAAGAAGTCAGCAATAACCCTCCCAGTTAAAGGTTTCCTTTGGACACTCAATTTCATGGATGAAGTGGCTGAGGTTTGTAAAAACAATAATCTGTTCAGAAAAGCCATCCTCCAAAAAGGCAGCATTGCCCCCAGCCGACAGTTCTGATGATGTTGCGCCTGCTTCCTCATCCTCTGTGCTCTATGTGCAGTCTTTTTACATTAAAATCACATTTATCTCTCATATATCTACATGCCTCCTCCAATGCATTACATTTATGAGGAAGTCTGTGTTACTGGGATCAGTAATTCACAGTATAAACCCTGTCACCCCATGTGTGTGCAGGGGACAGCGCTGAGCAGAGCAGGGTATTAAGGGTTCAGCTCTAGAACTCCAGAATCGTGGCTGGAGCCATGACAAATATCAGAGTATGCCTGGAGGTGTGCAACCACTAGACATAATTCATCAGCCCTTGGAGGCAATTGCAGCCGGGTCTGATGGCTTCTGCATCTTCTCAGCAGTGTTGCAGAGGCAGGAAATGGCACCCGAGGCCAAGGAGCCATGAAGCTGCACCAACCACCTTTGAATCAGCACAGTGTCCTCAGTCTTAGGGGCACGACAGGAGAGGGATTTGAGGGCCTCTGTGTAGTGGTCAACAAGGACTGAAAAGGCATGGAGTGCAGAGCCCAAAGGATTCTGCATGCTCCTGTTAACCTGCAGCACGCTGCCTCCTCCCTAAAGCTCAGACATGACCTGATGGGTGGCTTTCAGATCAGTGCTGAACCATCCTTTGTTGTTCAGCACTTTCCTGCTTTTTACCTAGAGCTTTGCTGCAGCTAAAGAGTTTTTGTTGTGTATATTTATTTCCATGGGGGTGCAATCATTCGTGAGCAATTCCACACCAAATGCAGGCGTCTCACAAAAAGCCATTATTCCTGCTCTGTATTACCCTGTTTGGAATGAAGCATCCACAGTGTGGCCCTCACCTTCTCCGGGTAACGTTTAGCACCTCAAGGAAGAGCTCCCTGAATAAACAACCCATATCTGCCATGTTGCAGCAGATGGCGTCAGTATGGAGAAGGCAAGAATTCTGACATTTGAAAATAAAATGGCTGATGTACAAATGTGTCTTAGAGTCGTGGTGCTCCCTGCATGCCTACCTGACTTGCACTGCTATTACACGCTGTTCCAGGCAGGAATCAGTGCTGGATGCTGTGTTTGCTCTTGTGTGTGTAGCTTTGAGCAGGATTGAGGACAACAATAAGAATGAACTGATTTGGCAAAAAATGTTCAGGTATGAACTGCCTGTCCACATCTGTAAATTTCCTGTTGCAAAAGAGAAGTGAGGGCTTTATGAAGAACTGATCAAAACTAGCAAAATCTGAAACGGGTTTGCTTTCTGCATTTTATCCCCTAAAGTCAATCCCAGCATAGCAGACCCCGAATAGGAAGAGGAAAGATACTTCTACAGTCTTCCAGAATAAGGAAGAGTCAATTAATTGTGCAGCCAGGGAGGATGTTAGGAACTGAACAATCCTTGTGCTGGCTGTACCATTGCCAACCTCCCTGCACCCTAAGTCTGGAGGAAGCCAGGAGAGGTTGCAAGAGAGAGAAAAGGAGTAGTTACAGCACAAAATGTCATGCCTATCCCTAGAGAAGCCATAATAATGTCTCCTGGCAGGAGCTGTCTGCATGTCACCTGTGATCCTGCACCTCAGAGCCTGGCTCTGGGAGCAGGTCGTGGGTGCAGGCAGGATGGGCATCGGTCTGCTCCAGCGTCGGTGGTGGCCAGTGAATCACAGCCCAGCTGGGGAGCCTGTGCTGCTGCTGGAGCCAGAGAGCCGGGCAGAGCCGCGTGCAGCAGCCAGAGCACCGGAGAGACAGATGGGAAATGGCTGCGTGTCAGCTCTGACATTTTGCCGTCAAATGTCAGAGTGTGTCTGTGCAAGCCTTGTCCTCCCACAGCAGCTTCTGTGCTGACGTGAATTGTGTGCTGCTCAGCGGGGCTTGTCAGCAGATGGGTGCTGGTGCTGGGAGCCCGCTCCAAGCAGCCATTTCCCAGCAGAGACCTGGTGCTTCAGCAGTGAACTGTGCTGCCATCACTGTATCTTCAAAATTATGCTTTTCAGGTGGTTGCATTGTGGCAGCACTTGAAATACAGCAAAGCCTAGTGGAGAGATGTGATCTGAGCATTACAGTCAGATAGAAGAGCAGTAACAAAGGCAGGGTGGGCTACATGAGTAGATAGGCACTAGGAGACCAGCTTTTTACCCAAAAAGCTTATGAGATGGCGGCGGGAAGGCAGGGTAACCTTCTGCTGAGTTCAGTAGAAATAAACTCAGATAAGCTCAGAGCTCCTGCTGTGCCATCAGTGGTGCACAGGGTCCAAATTGGGGCAAGAACACCACTCCAGCAAGTGTGTGTGTTTGTGTGTGTGTGTGTGTGTGTGTGTGTGTGTGTGCGCGCGCGCGCGCGCGTGCTCTCAGGGTCAGGAGCTGCTGTTATCCACAGTGGCTCTTGTGCAATGGGATCTTAGCAATCCTTGATGAAGAAAATCTGCCCCTCAAGATCTGGGCTGAGTAGAGATCAGCTTCTGTGGCAGCAGCCATGGGAAAGGAGCCAAAGGCTTGTAAGAGAGAAGTCACTGAAAGGGGTGTAAAGGCTGATAGAGGTTTTAGGGAGACTACAGGTGAGAGAAAGTTTAGGGATGAAATGAATAGTCCAGTTGGATGTCCACCATCTGGTCCAAGTGGTCCTCTGTTCTTCAGAGCCTAAACCTGGATGACACATCCCAGAAGAAGCAGACATGTAGGTGAGTGTCCCGGCCATGTAAGTCTCTGGTAGCATCTACCAGAAGGCCTGTCTGTTCTCTGACACTGGTGTTAGGATTAACTTTTGCATTATTGGGTGTTTACTGCAAACATCAGCTCTTTGTCCATCTTTGTATTTTTATTTCCTGCCAGCATCATCCTGTGTCTGTGAGAAGCACTACTGTGTGTGTGGGAGGAAAGTACTTCTTTTGATCATTTTTATCATCTTCTAATTGCTATTGTTACACCTGGAGGCTGAAAGAAGTGAAGTTTATGATGTTTCTGTAGCTGTCTCATTGCTCACACTCTTGTTATAACTTCTTTTAACCCACATTTCTCACTTTCCCTGCTGTGCTCCCATGTGCCTTTGCAGGTCTGCTCCAAATCCATTATCACCCCACGGTCACAAATGCTGGGGTGAGGTAGGCAAAAGCCACTGTGGATACCACTTTCTGGAGTCTGAAGGTCAGTGGTGGGGGCCCTGGAGTCCAGAGCAGGATCCCAGGATGCAGTTTTCAGGGTGCGGTGGTTACTGAGGATGCCTGGATGAGTTACAGGATGTGTAATGCTGACCAAGGGTGCTTGGGCCAAGGTTTTCAGAACAAGTGGTAGATCTGTGAGAGTACTAGGTCATTTTTTAATCTCTCAGACTCATGCTGGATCACTGCTGTCCTTAGTGGCTTCTCCCTCTCCTTGCTGCCTTAGCTGCCTGCCCATGCACTTGCCTGTGTTGGATTAGCTGATCTGTAGAAGGCAAGAGGAAAACCCCTTCCAGACTTGTGCTGGAGGTGCTTGTAGGCTGGACCTTGGGGTTAGGTGAGGAGGGAGAAATGGGTTTGTCCTTTGCTCTCCCATGTTAAACACTGGTGAACATCTACAAGAAAGATGAAGAGAGACTTTTGACACAAGCGGAGAGTGATGGGACAAGGGGGAAAAGCTTTAAACTGAAAGATGGCATGTTTAGATTAGATATTAGGAAGAAATTCTTTACTGTGAGGGTGGAGAGGCACTGGAATGGATTACTCAGAGAAATTGTTCATGCCCCATCCCTGGGAGTGCTCAAGGCCAGGTTGGATGGGGCTTTGAGCAAGCTGGTCCTACGGAAGCTGTCCCTGCCCATGGCAGGAGGGTTGGAACAAGATGTTCTTTGAGGTCCCTTCAGCCCAAACCATTTTGTTATTCTTCTGGCTCTGTAAGAACCTGCTATTTACTGATCACAGAGAGGGTGGGGCTCTTAGTGCCCTGCCTGTGCAGTGCCCTGCTGTATGGCTCCTGGGACTGTGGCAGTCACACTGTTGTGAAGTGCAGCAGGTAATAAGAAGGTAAATGACACAGATAATGTCGCAGAGAGATATGATCCCCTCCCAGACCACAGTAGGGACCAGTTTGAGCTGAGGTTTCACCATCAGCCAAAGGTCAGCAAAAGTCCATGTGCTGTATGGGACCTATTTGACCAATGCCATAGCCCCACTGAAGTCATCCACTCCTTTTCACTTAAGAGACCCTTGTGTACGTAAGTAGTTGCATACTTTGGCATGGTCCCCTGGCACCATTAAAAGGGCTCAGGACCTCATGGGGTTCTTCTGGATTTTGGAGAGGAATGACTGTTGCTGCTTTTCTGTTCCAGTCTGCTCCTGCTTTCCAGGCTCTTCCTGGATGTGGGTGGGTGTCTGTTGCAAGACCTTGCCGTGTTTGGTTCTTAAAGGAGAGTTCAATGTATCTAAAAGGAAACAAAGATGTTCAATCCAGTGTGAGAAGATAGACTGCTCTCACCGAAGTGCAGTGCTTCACTTCAGACCCTGTGCTGTTTTCCAGTGAGCACACAGTGCCATCTGCAGTGAGGTCTTTGTTTGGCCCAAAGCTTGTGCAGCCCTTTGGCCACTTGACTGAAATCAGTTACTCTCTTCAGATAACTTTGAGAGGGGTCAGGTGGAATCACAAGTGCTGTCCCAGGAGCCTGCATGGAGGGTGACGTGTTTGTTTTACATTGTGATGGTTTGTTTCCCAGAAGAAGGACCTTGTGCTCGGGTACTTGTGCTGACAAGGAACCAGTCCATTTGATCCTTGTCAGCACGTGAAATCTTCAGTCAAACCAAGGATGCTTTAAATAGTCGTTGCCTTTCCCGAGAGGTGACTTCCTTTGTGATTTTGTCTCTCTGTAGGTGTCTGAATTCCCTCATGAGAAGTGTCCTCCCTGCCTCTCATGTGCAGTTGTACCTGTTCATGGGTGGTACCAGCTTCACTGATGCCCTGAAGAGTATTGCTCGCCATGGATAGTCCACCCAAACTGACTGGTGAGACGCTGATTGTCCATCACATTCCCCTGGTGCATTGCCAGGTCCCTGATAGACAGTGCTGCTCCGTGAGCAAAAGGACCAACCCCTTCTGCCAGCCAGAGCTCAGCATTACGCGGACCTCTGCCCTTCCAGACAGAGACCTCTCACAGACTGACTCCTTGGTGTACAGCAGCTTTCTCCAGACCTCTGAAACCTCAGCAGAGGCCTCAGACAACAAAGAAAGAAAAGCAAGGGATCTCATTGTCCCTAGTGTCAGTAAGCGACACAACCCTTTCCTGCTGAGTGAGGGTGAAGACCTCAGTATTTTTGGGGATGACTTGGGTCAAAAATCTTTCCACCTTCACAACTCACTCGTCGATGGCAAGCCTCCCTTCAATCTGCAGGATCTGGCCTTGCCCCCTTTCCACCTCCACGACTCCAACCATATTGTGAAATCCTGGAACATGGCCAGCCGGTCTGGTGTGGTGGACGGGCAAGAGGACAAACTCAGCAGTGACGACATCCAGAAGAGGAACAATGCGAACAGGTGCCACCAGGCCTCAGAACGCATGGAGCTGGATGAATGCAGCTGCCGTCGTGGCAGCTCCTCCAACTTCTCCTTTGACAGTGGTGACCAGGAGTGGAACCAGAACATGGGTGAAGCGCTGAGGAATCAGGATGCCCTGCACAGGACATGCAGTTGTTCCAGCTCAGAGATCCAGCACTGTCGCTGCTACAGTTCATCAAGTCAGTCTGAAGTGATTGACCAACAGATGGGCTACATCAGTGACTCTTCTTGCAACAGTTCTGATGGGGTCCTGGTGAACTTCAGCGCTCTCTACAACAAAATGAATGGTCAGTCTCAATCCAACCTGAATTCAGCTAACCTGTCCTGTGACTCTTCCTTCTGCAGCCACTCAGACACAGGTGCTTTTTATCTGGATTTACATTCATCACCCACCGAATTGAAGATGTCTTGTGAGTCGCATAACCCAGAAAGTTCGGGGAAGGTGTGTGGGTGTCAACACTCCTCCTCACCTGTCCTTGATGCTAACTGCAACTCTTACCACCTCCACTGTGAGCCTTGCACGTCTGAGAGCTCAGACCTCACTGCCTGCTTCCAGAGCCAAGCACGACTTGTTGTGGCTACTCAGAATTACTATAAGCTAGTCACGTGTGACTTGTCTTCCCAGTCATCCCCCAGCCCAGCAGGATCTTCCATAACTAGCTGCTCAGAAGATCAGACCAAGGGTAGCCCAGCCCAGCCCACAGAATACTATCTGTTCAGAAGGCCTGACCTGAGACAAGAAGAAGGCAATGTAGAGTGCAGTGAAGAGGAGCCAAAGGGAGAATCCAGCCAGAACATGATTGAGGGTCAGGTCTATGTCAATGTGTCACCACCGAACCTCAACACAAGCCGGCAGCGCTCCAGGAGCTATGATCAGAACCTGGACAGGAGTCCTGGCAGCAGGCTGGGCTCCTTGGAGCGCATGGTGAGCTGTCCAGTCAAGCTGAGTGAAAGTCCAGCAATACCCATTCAGAGCTCTCCCCCCAAGAGGGTGACATCATTCGCTGAGCTGGCTAAAGGACGGAAAAAGAACGGCACCTCCCCACCACTCCGCCCTAGTGGTGATTCTTCCCTGGAGTTCTCTCCTATCCCTGAGACTCAGCGGGACTGCCCAACCTTCCTTGAAGAAAGAGCTCGGCGCAGCCAGAGTCTTCCACCCATGCCCTTCATCCATGGCCTGAACCGGAGCTGCGAGGGCTTCTGTTTGAATCATACTTTTGGGGACAGCCAGGCTTTGTGTTCCACCAAAGACTCGGTCTCCAGTGAGAAGGTCCCCAGTGGGCATGGGGCAGGTGAGCAAGCCTCTCTCTCCCTGCTGACGGAGGCAGATGCCAGCTTCTCGGGTGGCTCTGCCAGTGGCCACGGACAAAAAGATGTTAGAGCCCGAGCAGACGGTAAGGAGCCAAACTAGGCAGAAGGAAGAAGTAAAAAGGAAGGCAGCTTGTTGGGATAGGAGGGGAGCAGTAGGGCAACCTGCATGGTGATAAGAGACAAGTGCCAGGGCAGTTTGGTTCCTGGTCTGCCAGTCCCTGGGACAAAGCCTTGCTGTGCTTTGTCACAAAAGCCTTTCAGTCTCATATCAGTGCAAGTGTCTTGTCCTTGTATTTCTAAAGCCTCCTGAGGTTTTGTTCATACCTCTCATATTGTGTTAGAAAGGACATGGCATTAATGCTGAGAGAGTCTGTGCATCTTGAAGGTTTGTATCTCTTCCACGTTATTTACTGTGCTTGTCCATGAGAATCACCTGCCCTTAGCTCCCAAGACAGAGATGTGAAGATGTTCAGCAGAGTCATAGTCACAGCCTTTCTTTCTTGGAGTTACATGGGGCAGAGGTGGAAAGGGAAGAGGCATAGCCAGCAGTCTCCTTTCCATGCAGGTCCAGGAAGCTCACACAGTTTCTGCAGGGACTTAACAGTGTGAGTCCCGCAGAGTCTAATCTGTATGTCTCTGCTGGAATACCCTGGTCATGTCCTCCACAGTGCTGTGGATTGCAGCAAAGGTTCCCAGGAAGAGCCACTGTCACAGTTACCTCTGTAAGGAAGCCTGTAATATGTGAGTTCTCTACCTTGATATTGTTGTGACTTGTCCTCATGAGGAAGTTGTGTGACATTCCCTTTGGAAGTATGGCCATTTCTCCAGCACTGTGGGAGACCTCTGTCTCTGCCCTAGGCAGGTATTATACCTGTTTCACAGGTAAAAGCCCTTCTAAAATGCCTCTAACCAGATCACTGCTGTAAATAGCCCCTACTATGTCAAAGAATTGTTATGCCTTAACAGAGTGTCTCCACTTAATGTTCTGAAAATTTCTGGCAGGAGGTAAGAACATGTGGTTTATTGCCATGGTAGGGGTGAGAGAGATTTTGGCTTTTGGAGCAAAAGTTTTTTAGTTATTGTCCTGTTTGTTTATTGAGCCTTGAATATGTGCTTGGCGTGGGATGGCAGCAAAGGCAGGTCTCTGCTGGAGAGGGCAGCATGGCAGCAGCCCTCTTAGCTTCAGAGGGAGGGCTTGGAAGGAACAGGCCCTGCTCAGGGAGGAGGGGGCAGACAGGAGCTTTCAGGGTAATGTATCCCAGCAGTTGCTGCCCATCACACCAGTGGAGTCCCTCCTCCTGCACTGTGACACCAAGGCAGGCATCAGGGCTCTGCAGGAAGCTCCTGCCTGCAGCTGGAGATGGAGGCATATCTGCCATACTCCAGCCCAGAGAGGCATGCAAGCCTAGAGGCTCTGAGAGGGGCTAGAGGGAAAGCAAGTCCTGGTAAAAGCTGGCTACAGGGAGAAAGGTCTGGAATACCCCACAGGCAGGGGTAACACCAGGGCTGATAAGGGATCTCAGTCAGCCCCACACACACACCCAGTGCTTTGTGTGTTTTGCACTGAATGCACAGTCTGTCACACTTCAGATGTGTCCCTCAGGATATTTGTGGCTATTCCATCAGGAGCTGAAGGCATGTAGATCAGCCCACCACACTCCCTCAGGACATCCTAGGACATCATTTGCTGGAGCAGACTGGCACTTTCCAGGGTTGGAGGCGGGATGTTGGGAATGTCCTGTTTAGGTCTGGTGGAGGCAGGGGGATGAAGGAAGCTCGGTGTTCCGAAGTGGGGACAGTTAGAGGGGAAAGAAGAGGGAGGGAGAAAGGGAAGCAGGCAGCCTTTGCAACAGCACCAATACATTGTGATGTGGGATGCAGAGCTGCAGTGTTATTGCATGTACTGCTTGTGCTGGGCTGTGCGAGTCCACAGTGCATGTGGGAGGGGACAGTCCTTTGGGATGAGAAATCTGACCGTACTAGCAAGTGTTGGGCCTTGACTTTGTGGTACTCCTTGGGCAGAGGCAGCTCAAGGGCCAGCACCTGATCCCATGGCTTTGTGCTGTCCAGGGGGCAAGAGATGGGGAAAGGATGTAAAGCTGGTGACCCTACCAGAACAGACAAGGTCCTAGTGCAGTGCTGTGCTCTTCCAGTCAGCTGGAAACTCTGCACTTGGGGTCACATATCTTTTATCTTGCCAGCTCTGGATGTGTGTAACCAGTTCAAACTTGAACCACTTTGTAACTGGCCTCTAGCTCATCCTCTTGCTGCTGCAACAGAGAGCACATTCCCTTTTGCCTGTATTCTGCTTGGCTGAGGATGATTGTTGCTCTGCGCATCCTCACACTTTCTTCCCCTTTCTCTCCCTGAAGGTGGTGGCACAGACAGCAAGCCTGTGGTACGCTACAGCAAGGACCAGCGTCCCACGACTCTGCCCATCCAGCCCTTTGTTTTTCAGCACCATTTCAGCAAGCCACCCAAGGCACGTGCCCTGCACAGCCATTTTGCCTCCAGCCTTTCCCAGCTCTACAGCTTGTCCAGCAACCGGTCTGCCAGCCAACAGATCTCCAGTTCCCAGTCCTCAGCCTTGGCCACCTCGGTAGAGCAGGCGGCGGTGGCAGGGAGCCAAGCCCATGGCACGCTCGTGACCCAGCGCTCAGCAGACGGAGCTGCCTCACGGGGTGATGGGGGCATCAAGAAACCTGGCCCCGAAACAACCCGTCCATCCCCGCTGGGCAGTTACTCCCCCGTGCGATGCAACGTGCCTTTCTTCCAAAGCGTGGACTCCTCTTCCTCGCCCACTGCAGAGAGAGCTGAAGACAGCCAGCCCCCCAGAAGCAGGTCCTGCCCCATCTCTGCTAACCTGCTTCCCACAAGGTCGTCTCCTGCTGTCAGTCTCATGCAGCCCTCCAAAGCCACCAAAGCTGACACCCTGAGGCAAAAGGAGAACCCCAAGCTGATTCCCAAGAAGGAGGCCCCGCTGGAGCCAAGCCCACCACTCTCCGAATACCGACTCCACAGTGGGTCCATCCCGCCCCTCTCCGTGGGTGGCATGTCCATGAGCAGAGTAGGAGGCCATGCAGATTCACACTGGAGAAGCGGAAGTGAGACCAGCAGCTCTGGTCCCCTGAGCAGCATGGGAATACGGCCTGTCAATGGTAGGTACCCATCCTCCAGGACCTGCTAGTCTGGAGCACCTACAGCTCCCTGTACCTGTGTCTGCTCCCTCTAGTACCACCATTTCCTGTAGCCACAGACCAGGATAAAATTGCATCTGGATGCTCCAGGAAGACCTACAATAAGAGCATGTACCTCCAGTCCCAACTCTTACACTGTGTCTCCAGAGAGGGCAGTGTGGGCTGCTGATCTTACAGCACCCCATGCCAGGTGCTTGCACCCCAAACCTGCTGCCTCTGTGCCTGTAGCCACAAGGGCACACAAGCTTCTGCCCTGCTTTGCCAGGCAGTGGCATCCACCTGTCTCCATGTGCATGTGCTAATGTCCTGAAATGCTGCTGGACCTCTGAGTAATGTGCTGTCTCTCTTTCTCTGTCCTCCATCTTTCTCTTACTCTCCCTTCCCGTTTCCCTTCCACATCCTGTCGTGCGCTCTCGTCATCTGTCTGGTGCTCACTGCCCGCGGCATCCCAGCGAACCACCTCTCCCCCCAAGCGCTGAAGTGGCGGGAGTACAGGCGGAGGAACCCCCTGGGTCTGGACTGCGTTTCAGGGCTGCCCAGCTTAGCAGGCAGCCTGGACAGGAGGCAGCAAGAGCCTCGGCTGAACCGGGGCAACCCCATCTTTGAGCTCCCTGGCACTCTCAGCACCAGCCATTTCCACTGCAAGCTGAACGGTGCGCACCGCCTTTCTGCTGGGGGGTCTTGGGAGGTGACCTTGGGACTCAGGCTCAGTTCCCTTCAGGCTAAGGTTAGGCTTGGATTCATCACTGCTCTGCCTGCTCAGAGCAGGAGGGGTGATACATCTGTTCGCAGTGGGGCTGAAGGCTTCAAGAGGAAGGTGAAAATTGCTTCATTGGTTCAAATCTTTGTGGAGCCTTCCTTCTCCATGATGTGAGAGCAGTCAGGTCCAGCTCTGAGCGGGGTTGAAGGGCAAAGTGAATGGCGCAAGAGCCTGCTTAGGCCTCACTAAGTGCTCCTGGACTGTGGTTAGCTTGTAGTTTGTCTCACACAGGAGCTGGGACCCTTGGAGATCTCAGGTCTGTGCACCATGGTGCCTGGCCATCTGCCCCAGCCCAGATAATGTGCTGACTGCTGAGTGTAGATTTCATGAACTGTAGATTTCGTGAGTTGTAGATTTCATGAGCTGTAGATTTCGTGAGTTGTAGATTTCATGAGGCAGCTGACAACACTAAAGACCTTCACAGGACCCTCTCTTCTCCAGGCTGAGCCCTTAATGTCTTCCCTGTCCTTCAAAACCTGTGCAGGAAGGGCTGACAGGGGCAGGCTGCTTTTGACTGAACCTCCAAGACTCCTGTGGGGAGAACAATGTGGTCTGTCAGTGGGAGGAATAGCATTCTACAGGCTAGCCTCAAGCCATGGAGGGAATTCCTCAAAGCCTTATACCTCACTCTGCCAGCCCAGACAGTTTCTCCATCTTTCTTCAAGGGAAAATGCATAGCACAGAGTCAAACAGATGGAAGCACATGAGGCAACTCCTGTGTATGTCACCCCTTGAAAACAGAGGCCATCCCAGAGAACAAGCAGCAAACATGCACTTTGTTGTCTGTGGATGGCTCTGTGTGACAAGTAATGATTTTCTCTGTGCTGACTTCTGACCCTGCTTGTAGCAGCATGTGGAATCTGGTGCAGCAGGGTTTCCCTTAGCTCCACCACATGAGAGTGAACCTCCCACAGCATCTTCCAAAGCCCGTGGGCCCCCAGTCAAGCTGGAAGTGGATATTGGGTAGGCCATGGGGATCAATTGTGCAGGCATACACTGCAAACCACTGGGTAGCAAAAAGCATGTAGCCTTGCTGTCCCAGTAGAGGACAGGCTGGCATGAAGACTGCTGCTTTGGTGTGCAGGATTAGGGCTGATCCTTGTGCCCTCTGTCTTATCCCTGCAGGACAGTCTATGAGGCAACTCCAGCTTACCTACAATGACTTTTTCCCTGACTACTTCTCGCTAGCAGAGAAACCCCCTGCTGAGTTCTGCCTCTCCCCCGATGGCAACACGGAGTCTATCTCCATCGACCTGCTGCAGAAGAAGGGTGAGTCTGTACATCTCTGGTGGACCATGCAATGTGCCATGGAGTGTGCTTGAGCTGCTTCTCCCAGGAAATATGATTAGAAATGATCTTAGATGCACAGGAATGGGCAGAGAGAGCAGACAGGCACAGGATTGTGACCCTAAGGCAGGGCATGCTGCCACCCCAGGCTCTATATACAAAGGTAGACTTGTGTGTACCTGTGCTGCAGATGTGCTAACCTGAGATTTTGTAATTGAGGTAGAAAGTCTGTGCAGTCCTACATAAGTAATACAGAATTGTATCAATTATATAAAAAGGTGGGAGAAAAGACTCCAGAGCAGGACAAGATATGGCTGTGGTGGGATCCATGCTAGAGGCAGGGCTGGCAGGATTTGACAGCTGATTTGTTATCATTTCAGAGGCAAGGGATGTGCAGAAAGATTCCCAAGCCTTTGCCAGCTATGTGCTCATGATTACCCGGTGGCAGCTTTCCCTTCTGTTTCAGTTCTGTTCTCACATTATCCCGGTGCAGATGACAGATTACACACCAGTGGCTTGTTATTGAAAGTCATGACAGAACCTGCCAAATGCAAGGCTTCTGCCCTGCCACCCTGTGGCACCAAGGCAGCAAAAGACACATTGCCTCAGATCCCATCTCTGCTGCCTCAGGGCATGGGGTGTGGAGGTGATGGTCCCTGTCCCGTGGGAATATTGACAGGTTGTCCTACTGCAGGTTGATGGGTGAGTGCTGAGACCAGCAGGGAGAGTTGTGGTGAGGATTTAAGAGAGTCTTTGCACAGTTTTTGGCAGAAAGGGCTTGTGTGTAGACATGGGCTTGCAGGGCCCCTGGCTGATTACTTCCAGGTGTGTTTTGTCAGTCTGTCCCAGCAGCCCCTCAGGCAGCTCTTTGACCTGTTGTTTTCTCTAGGTCTGGTGAAGGCTATCAACACTGCTGTTGACCTGATTGTGGCTCACTTTGGAACCAGCAGGGATCCAGGGGTGAAGGTATGTCTTGCCTCCAACTCCATTCTGAGTGGCACGGAGAGTACAGAGCAAGATTGCCTCCCCGTTCTCTTCCAGCCAAAAACTACAGGCTGTCTATTGAAGGCAGGAGTACCAAGAACAAATCATACAAAAGGTGATGGCACACCATGCAGCAGACAGTAAATCTGTGACAATACCTGCTGCATGGTGCAGTAAGTACATGTATTCAGAGGAAGATCAGAAAGACACAGGGAAGGGAAATTCACTGGTGTTTACTAAACACATAGGAATAATGTCCAGCTTAGTCTCTTGAGTTGGAAGTAGTTGTAGGCTGTGAAAGTATAAAGGGCAAGTATTATGTATGTTTGTTCTGGCTTAACTCTTTCTTATGTACTTACTGTGGCTCTTTGTAAGAAAAAACACCAGACCAGCTGCCCTTCAGGTCTGATGCAGCACACCAGCTCTTTTTCCTTTACACAGTGGAGAGATATGTCTCCCTCCTCCACATGTCCTATGACTCCGGTCTGACACTGGTGCCAGGGCACAGTGTAGTGTTCCCAATCGCTCAGCATTTCACATTTTAATGTGACATATCATATCATTTTAATAATTATAAAAAGGTGCATCAGACTTCACCCATATGAAGCAGTTGGTCACTCCCATGGTAACCCTTACCATGAATACATCAGAGCATTTTGAGTGCATCTAAGGGCTGGTTGTCTTAGGTCTGTGCTCCCCTAATTTCGCATTTCTGGAATAACACAGAAGTGCATCTAGGTTGTCCTGGGGCTGGCTGTGTTTGGCCTGTGCTCCGTCATCCCCCATTTCTGGAAAAGCACAGAAGCAGAGCAGTTTTGCTTCTGTTTGTACCAGGCATTGTTTGCAGTCCTGTGACACCCAGCATGTTTGTGGTGCTTCCTCTCAATGCTGAATGCTTGGCTTCAGTCAGGCGACTCTGGGCAGCAATGTGACACTATTTGGACATGACAACTCCCCTGGCATGCTGTCCCCAAGGAGAAACTTGACTGGAACAGGTTCCAAAACCATTCAGTCTTATCTCAGAGCCCAGTGTAATTTCCCCCTAATTACGGCTGTTGCTGATGAAGAGATTGCTGTGCAACATAACTGGAGCTGTTGAGATTCCCTTGGCTTTTTAGGGCTTCACTGTGAATTTCCACTTCTTGCAGTGTAGGTTTGGGGAATAACTGCAACATTCCCCCATTACTTTTCTTACCAGACAGTGCTGTGGTTTTAACCTTGGGTTTGTTTATGCATCAGTGTGCCAGGGGCTGAGCATTCACCTGTCAAAAGGCAGCATCCATCCCTTCTGCTGCCGTGCTCAGTGGATCTGACAGGATTATTCCTGAGCCAAGTTCAGTTTCAGTTCAGGGCTTTTGTGAACCTGTGCCAACTGGTCAGTATAATTCCAGCTCAGCTGGTAAAATCTGTGCCCTGAACACCATTGCCTGACCCATCTGGATAGACCCCTTGGCAGCTCAAAGACTGCCAGCAGCAGAATGTGTCCCTGCTTTGTTGGTGCTGGGCTCACCTCAGTCTGAGCTCTGGCCATCCATTTTGCCCTCATCTGTTTATTTATAGTAATCCCTAGGAGTTAGAGCTTGACATGTCACTGAGTTAAGTGTTCCATAACCCCTCAGTGGTGGTAGTTGTCTGTGGCTTGGTACTTCCTGCTCCAAAATTAGCTACAAGAAAATCTACAGCTGCAGGAATATCCCCAGCTCTTTTCTTCCTCCAGCAGGAGAGCCTTGTTAACCCTTTTGGGAGAACCAGGTGTCCTTTCTAATTGGGATATCCTCTTCCCAAGCAAGGATATTCTTTTTTCAAGTTATTGCCTCTTCCAGCCTGGGGAAGAGCTTGCAGAGAGCAATCCAGAACTGGTGTATGAAGATCAGGAGTGAAAGCAAAGACCCTGCATGTTCAAAGAGCTGCTGAGCCTGGATGTTGCTTGCTGGGTGTGTGTAGTAGGCAAGTGGGGCTGAACTGTTTTCATGCATCTGTACCTTGAAAACGGTTAGCAACACTCTCCCTGTTGCCCGTTGTCCATTAGGCCAAACTTGGGAACAGCTCTGTGAGCCCGAATGTGGGACATCTCATCCTGAAATACCTGTGCCCAGCTGTCCGGGACATTCTGAGTGATGGGCTCAAGGCTTACGTGCTGGACATGATCATCGGCCAGAGGAGGAACATCCCCTGGAGCGTGGTGGAGGCATCCACCCAGCTGGGTATGGATGTTGTGCAGCAGTGCCTTTGGTAGTTGTGCTTGGGAGGTGCTGGGGAAGGTTGGCTCTAAGATGGGAGTCCAAAACACCCATTTTCCTGCTTGGAACAGGGTGCACACATATCATCTCTTGCAAGAAAGGAGAGATACTGCGCTATTCTTCCCAAGTATTTATTATCATTTCCCCTGAAATTTGCAAATTCTCCTGTAACAGGGCAAACCAAATAAAAAAAGGGAGAAAAAAACCCCAACAAAATTAATTCCACATTGGTTTCTGCATCATACTGGGAAGCCTCATAGCCTGACTTTGGCAAATCCTCAGCTCTGCGGTTATCTCTGTGGTTGCAGACACCCCAAATTATAAGCACGCTCCACAATATTCTCTTTACATGCTGATTTTGAGCCAGTGGCTGTGGTTGTCACTGAAGTGTGGGAAGCAGGTCCTTGTGGTAATGAAACTCTCCCAGAGTTTTGGAGTGGTGTTCTGGGGTGGATCACAGCCCATCTCCCATGTGTAGTCTAAGTGTTGGTATGGAGTGAGCTCACGTTGGCGTGCTGGAGAGGCAATGCACACACAGACATGGACACACAGACAACGTCTGTCTTGCCTTGATGCTCCATCCTGTGGTGCAGTTTTGGCTTTGCTCACCACAGCTGATCTCAACAATTTGCTTTTCTCCACAGGCCCCTCTACAAAGCTGCTGCACAGCCTCTACAGCAAGATCAGCCAGTACACAGAGCTCACCAACCACACCATGAGGTTCAACGCATTCATCTTTGGCCTCCTCAAGTAAGCAGGACCCCTGGGGGGGCTGCACATCCCTGTCCAGGGCTGGCAGCAGCTGTTGGTCCTTGACTGCAGGCAGGTGTAGTTGACTATGAAAAAAACTGAAGAATCTGGGAAGCCACTTCCCAGAAGTAGGCAAGGGAAGGAAGGAGCTGTAAGGCTCACAGAACTCCTTCCAGGTTAGGACTGAGAATGAGTGGCTGTAGCCAACTGAAGAACAGGGTCAGTCTGTTTCAGCCCCAAAACATTAGCTGAGAAAACTCTGTCTGTCCAGCTTCATATGAGGTTAGACATAATATATTCATTAATTACTCTTGGAAATTAATTACTCCTCTTTAAACCACTGTTTCCTGGAGCTGCAGTGGATCCCAAGGCATGAGGCTCTGAAGGAGAAATTGCCCTGGTCCAGGACTCCAGACTGGCCCTTCTAGTTTGGATAAGGAGTGTGCACACTCTGCTGTGTTTAACAGAGGAAGGCAGCAATATGTTTTTGTGGGTGAAGAGATAAGCACTGGTGTTGAATGGTGTTTCCCTGCTCCTCTCTGGTGGTCAGCAAGAGCTCTGGCAGTGGCAACAGAGTTCCCAAGATCTGCAGATGTTCCTCCAAGCAGGAACAAGCTCTGCCCTGCTCTCCCCACACAGAGTGAGCCAGCTCTCCCACACTGGCACAGGATACTGGCATGTTTTGGGCTGAGCCACCAGCAGTAGTCTTAGTTTTGTAGATCATGTGCCTCCTCCACGGCAGCCTTTTCTCAGCAAAACAAAGCTCTATCAAGGACATAGGAGCAGAACAGTGAGGAATCTTGCTGCAGACGTGGTTGTTTGGAGTTACAGTTGCACATGTAAAGCATGTAGATGTTTGGTGACAGGCTGGGTGTGATCAGGGCATGCTGATGGGACCGAGCCACTGTCCTTTCCCTGAGGTTCACAAGCTCATGCTTTGTAAATGCCCTTTTCTTCCCACACTTCTGGTGGCAGAACAGTGAAGATGAATGGGGTGAATAGATTTTCTTCTGTTTCTTTCTTACCCTGCTAATTTTCCATTCCTGCAGTATCCGGTCCTTGGAGTTCTGGTTCAACCACCTTTACAACCATGAAGGTAAGAGCCTGAAGGCTGTGGGCTGCAGTGGGAGCCAAACACTGCACACAAATAAAGCATGGGATGGAAATGTGTTTCTCCTGTTGTTCTCCCAGCTTGGGCTGCTCTTCCTTGCCCTGAGGTGAAGGACTAAGCTATACACAGTCTCAGTGTAGCAGGGAAATTCCAGGTGGAAGTCCAAGCGTCATGCAGCTCCTTCCCCCTGATCCTGGACTTCCATTCTCCTTCCCACCTGCAGCTAGTACCCAAGGCTTTCAGTGCAGATCCCTCAATTTTTCTGCAGAAGATCAGATCTATGCCTCCCCAAATTTCTATGTTCCCTGCCCAGTGCCTGAGAGTTTTGTATGCCTGGAGATGTGCCCACCTACCTGAAACTTTTCAGGCACAGAAAACAGGAAGAAATGGAAAGGAACACCTGACATACAGAAAGCAGATTTTACTGCATGTATCTGTTTTATAGCAGCATAGAATAGCATAGCATAGCATAGCATAGCATAGCATAGCATAGAATAGAATAGAATAGAATAGAATAGAATAGAATAGAATAGAATAGAATAGAATAGAATAGAATAGAGTCTATGCTCATCCTGGCTTTCTGAAGCAGAAGACAACCATCTGTTTCAAGCCATCATTAAGAGCTGGAAGTGTGAGCAGAAGCTGGGGCTGTCAGGGTGATGAGAGCTAAATGGAGGGGTTGGAGGTAAGGTGCAAGTTCTGTCTGTGGTGTAGATTTGTTATCTCGCTGGGCTTGAGCCACAAATCCCATTCCCAGCTTTCTCCTTGGTGGTGAGACCTGACAATAAAGCAGGACAAAGGGGTAGTGCAGATGTGGTCAAATCAAGTGAACAATTAGTGCTACAGATAGAAATGCTAATTCATTCTCTGCTAAGACCCACAGTTCAGCCCTGATAGGTCCCCTTATTCAGCTGTCCCTGACACCTCTATCTGCAGGGGACTGGTACTGGCCATATCTGCAGCTCCTTGTTCATCTCCAGAAGTTGAAGAATAGGATTTTCACATGTGCCAACCCTTCAGTGCTCTTTATTCCCATCCTTCCATGCCAGTTCCATGGCATTTGGTGGCAGAGGTCATCTGGGCTGATAGTCTGCCAGGCAAGTGCTGGCTGCAGGTACAACTGGAAAGCTCTGTCTGGGCCAGTTTGCTGAGAGGTCACAGAGCATCTGGTGGTCCCTGACCCAGACCTGAGCCTCACACTGTGACCAAAAACTGGTGTCCATCTCCTTTCCTCATAGCTTGAGCAGCTTTGTGGTGGCAAGAGTGTCTCCTCTAATTAATGTCTTTTTTCCTACAGACATCATCCTGGCACACTACCAACCGGTGGGCTTCTTGTGCCTGTCTCACAGTGTGTGCCAACCTCTTTTTGAGGAGCTCCTGCTCCTACTCCAGCCTCTCTCCCTGCTGCCCTTCAACCTAGACCTCCTCTTCGAGCACCACCTGATGCAGATGGGAAAAGAGCAGCAGCAGCAAAAGGAGCTGCTGCGTGTGAAGCAGGACCTGCTGCTTTCCGTGCACTCCACCCTGCAGCTGATGCGGACCCGGGGCAGCAGTGAGGATCCCGATGGCTGCAGCACTGCCCCTGAAACATGCCAAGGGGGTGCCAGAGATGGTGACATCTCACCAGGGCGCAGCCCACAGCAAGCTGTGAGTGAGAAGAGGGTCAAGGGAGTGGGGGCCTCCTGCGGAGAAGGTGACAGGGAGGAAGAGCAGAGCAAGATGCAAGAGAGCACGTGGGAGGGGAAGAAGGACAAGCAGGCAGGCTGGTGGTACCAGCTCATGCAGACCTCTCAGATTTACATAGAGAGCTCAGCCGAAGGCTCCAAGTTCATCCGCTCTGAGAAGAAGAAGGCGGCTTTGAATCCTGCACCAAGGTCAGTGGAGACCCGCAAGGCACCACCTCCCCGAGAAGGGGTGGTGGAGGGTGCAGAGGCTTGTCCCATTGCTGAGGGCACCTTGGAGGAGAGGCCCAAGGCGGCCAGCAAGCCAAGTCCTGAAGCTGTGGAAGAGCCCTTGGAAAAGCCCCAGCAGGTGGTGGTTGGTGAAGAGGTGAAGGAGCGCAGCTGGCCCTTCTGGATGGGCAGCCCCCCAGACTCTGTGCTTACAGAGCTAAAGCGCAGCAAGGAGAAGGAGGCTCAGCAAAGAGTGGGAGCAGCAGCAGCCCCCCAAGAGGACAGCAACACCAGTGCATCAGAGGGCAGCCAGCCCATCAAGTGGGGACACTTGTTTGGGTCCAGGAAGGTACAAAAAGAGCCCAGGCAACCAAACAGGTAAGGGCAGCGGTGGTTTGGGACTGAGAAGGGCTGGTTAACCTGGAGTATGGCAGTACAGGTGGAAGTCAGGCCAAGAGCTGACTGTTGGGCTATGCCATGGTGATACACCAAGGGTCTGTAACCCTGCTCAGTCCTGCCAGCCTGCCTTAATTCTTCCCATAGCCTTGCTCAGTCCATCTCATAGGCTTTCCTCTTTTGTCTGAGCTCTACCACTGCCTTGGCATCTAAACCCTTCTACATGGCCCCATCATCACCTCATCCCTCCCAAAACCACATGTTGAGAACAGAACATGGAGCCATCCCTGTTGCTTACAACAGGCGTGGGAGAGGCATGAAGTTGCCCCCAGTAGGTGAGACCTCTCTGTGCTGCCCCTCCCTCTCTACACCCTTACTGCTCCTGAAAATGACCACTGGAAATATCCTTCCCAGTCCAGGCCGTGGTGTTACATCTGAGCCCTCCCCACCTGGAGACCTGGGGCACTCCCTAGCGGTGCATTTTGTGTATGAAGCCAAACCTCTAAGGCATGACCTTGCCATGAGAGCAGCTGCTCTGTTTCCCTGGGTGCACTTTCCTGATGACTGCTTCTGTCTCCTCCTTCCAGGTTGCCCTCCGGCTGGCTGAGCTTGGACAAGTCCGTGTTCCAGCTGGTGGCCCAGACAGTTGGGGCTAGCATGTGGCGTGAAGCAGCCCCAGAGCCAGAGCCTCCGCATCCAGAACCACCTGAGGCACCTGCTGTGGCACAACCAGCCCAGGGGATGTCTCCTCACCCTACCTGGTGAGTGACACCAAGCAGACAATCCTGCAGGTGCTGGAATGTGTTAGGTTGAGGGTGGCACGGCTCTACCTGTTGCAGTTTGCCTGGTCCCCTTCATAGTCAGGGACCAGAGAATGGTTGGGGCAGTGATGCAGCTTGTGCACCCATCCACCACAACTCTGCAGTCTGCAGGTGATGGGGAGCTGGGGGGGGCAGCTGGGAGGCTGGCTGGGGAGGGAAGCAGGGGCTGTTTTCCTCTCTCCCCTGGGCTTGTGGTGGTCCCTGGGTGGGGTGAGTGTCCTGAGGTGAGCTAACCCTACTTTCCTTCTGCCTGCAGTGAGGTGAAAGCTCTTTGCCATCACATTGCCACTGAGGCAGGACAACTGAGCTTCAACAAAGGGGATATTCTGCAGGTCATCTCCAAGGTGGATGGTGACTGGCTGCAGTGCAGCCTTGGCTCTGAGAAGGGACTGGTGCCCATCATGTACGTCACCCACCCTGAGGACGAGGACTATTGACACGTTTAGGAGGCCAAGCACAGTTCCCTGGGCTGCTGAGGCTCCTCTGGGGTAGCCTACCGTGCCAGAGGAACAAACACAGCTTCTTGCTAGTTTCTTACCTTTCCTGCCATTACAGAATACAGTAACCGTAGGTGGTTCCTTCTTGCTCCTCCTTGTGCAGCTGCCAAAGCCCAACTTAGCCCCCTGGGGTCTTCTGCGAGCTGCATCTCGTATTGCCAGGCATCGCCATGCATGCAGCCACACCAGGGACCGCCTGACCCCCCCTTCCACCCCACACTGTCTCCAGCACCCACAGGCCATGGACTTGTACATTACAGGAAGCCAGGCAGTCCCTGCCAGGGCAGCGCTGCCCAGCTGCTGGATGCTGGAGGGTGCAGGATGCTGGCTTGTCCCCTCCCTGGGGGTGGCAGTGCAGTCTGCAGCCTCCAGCATCTCTGGCATCCTCAGCCACAGGGGTGGGAGCACCCTGCGTTGGCAGGCTCCCTGCAAGGCTGGGCTGATGGGTTGTGTTTATTGGGACACTGCAAGGTAGGCTCCCTCACACTGGAGCATCCCTGTCCTAGTGTGCTGTAGTGGTTCCTGGTGGGTTGTACTGGGACAAGGGGCCTGGCAGTGCCACACTGCAGGGCTGGGGCTGTGCGTGGCCACAGCCAGAGGAGGGGGACGGGGTATGTGTGTGAGTGTGGAGCAAAGGGGTGTGTGGGGTTGTGAGGAAGGCACGGGCTTGTTTCAGTGTTATGTAGGTCCAGGATGGGTAGTGCCACCCTGTGCAGAGATGGGTGCTTTGGGGGGAGGCCCTGTGCCCTCCACAGTGAGCAGGGAACCAGTGCCTGGGAAGCCCTGGGATGCTGAGTGGAGGGGCACTGGAGGGGAGGGAATGAGGGCAGGGTCCCTGACCGGGCTAGGGATTTGGGGGCAGTGCGCTCAGCAAGTAGATTGGGGGTGCTCCTAGAGGGAGCTGGGGAGGGAGGGGTGGTGCTCCCTTTGGCACAGGGTTTCTGGTCTTGCTGAGCAGTGCCGTGGGGTGGGGGGGATAAGTGTTGTGCACAAACACAAGGGGATACTGGAGGTCCTGGGGTCCTTGGTAGAGGCAATGCCAGTCAACCCCTTCCTTGCCATGTTCACGCCGCCTGCTGTAGTGGGGATCTTCACCTGCCTGTCAGGTGGGGAACAGTGTTAATGAAAGGCCATGCCAGTATTTGGTGCCATGGCCAGCTTGACGCTGTTCACAGCATCGTGCCTGGGCTGGCTTCACCATGGCAAGGGGCCCTGGTCTTGCTAGGTTACCTCCTGCTTGTACATCGCTTAGCGGATGTTGCACCATATTTAATTTGTATTTCCCTGTTAGAATGAGGTGTCTCGCCTTTATTTATTTCTTTATTTATGATGCATATTAATAAAAAAGGTGCTGATTGAGCTCCCTGCTATCCAGACTTATCATTCCAGCACATCCCTGTGAAGGGTCTGTGGGTTATCTCCGCTGGGACACTGCGCTGTAGGCTTCCTCCTGCGTTCACCACAGCCTACGCCAGACCTTCAGGAGGACTTAGGTTGCTCCCAGCAGTCAGACCTGTCAGTTCAGGCCTGAGGGGTGGGGGCAGTGGGCACTACAGATGATGGTCTGTCTTGGGAAGGCAGCACAGTTTGGTGTTCCTTGTGCGCTTCTTGCAGGGACCCAGGCAGGTTTCAGACAGGAGATCACACCATCTCAGCCTGGAATCTGCTTCTCCTGGGTCATGCGAAGGTGAAGGTGGGGTTCTGGGCTGGGACCCATAGCCTGGGACAACCTGGCCATGAGTTTCATGACCCTGGCTGTGGGTCACTCACAAGGAAGGACTCCAGGGATTCTAAACTTAGACTCAAAACAAACATTGGGCCTCCAAGTCCACTATGAACCCCAAGAGCCCCTTCTTTTTACTTCTCAGCAGCCCAAAAGGAGAGGGAAGAACTCTGCTTGTGATTCCAGCCTTCACTGCAAGAACACCACTCTGGAGTTGGTTGCATCCATGTGGACAAATGATCTGCACGTGTGCAGTGGATCAAAACTGCTGAAAAAAGTCCGCAGCTGAAACAGCATAAACCTCTCTTCTGGCTAAGAGCAGCACAGAGCAGCCAGGGCTTGTATATGAGCTGCTTTGAGTAAGCTCTCAGAGGGAGCAGTGGTCAGGGCTCTTTACAAGTTCCATGGAGCCAGGCTGCTCTCCCTGCACGCACTGGCTGTCCCAAAGGAGGAAGGGGACCACGTGCTGGCAAGCAGCCCCCGAGGGTGCTGAGTCAGCCCTGGGCCAGGAAAGGGGATTTCCAGCTGCCTGCATTGTGAGCACTGACACTGAGCAGCCCCTGGGTGCTTGCTGCTGGGGTAGCCTTGGATGCAGGGGAGGCACAGAGGGGTGGTTAAGGTGTCAGAGTCTGGATTTGGGATTGCTGCTATGGAGCTTGCAGCTTCTTCGGTCATCTGGCTAAAGTCAAGCAGATCCAGGTTGGTGGCTATCAGATAGCCTGTGCCAATAAGGAACTGGCCACAGGGCACAAAGCCCATGAATCCTGCAAGGCTGAAAGCACACAGCAATGTGTATGGGACATTGGGACAGTGTGGGACAGTACTGGAGCTGTGACTAGGTGGCCCTGTTGGTGGCCTGGTCCTGGAGAGTCAGCTGCAGGATCCTGATGAGGCCATGGGCCTATGAGCTCTGTCAGGGTCATGCTCAGCAGGAAGAAGAGACACTGGTTGTCCGTGGGTACTCATCGTGGGGGCTCCTGCTCTCTGGGGACACTGCTGGTCCAGGCCCCTCATATGTCTTGAGGTGCAGAGCCAGGCCAGGGGCAGCTCTAGACCGGCACCAAGATGCAGTCAGTCCTGCTGTCTCATGACACCTGAGCAACAGCAGTGTCATCCTCTCCTTATCCTTGCAGGTCTCACTGAGCTGCTGCTCAGCAAAGTTGCTCCTGGCTTCCTTTCAGATCTCAAAGCAGGTCTTAGCAAAGAAGTGCTGGGGTCTGTGGGTGAACCCTGGGAGCAGAGATTCATCACATGGGAAGCAAAAAGGAGCCCAGTTTCATGGTACAGGAATCTGCTCCGCATGGAACAGGAGCTGGGGGGGATGACCCACATGACTGTAGGACCCAGTGCTGGCAGGAGTAAAGTCATGGGGTGACAGCAGGGCTGGGGCAGATTTAGGGTGCAGTGGGAGTCCAGATGTGCATGACAATCTGAGGGACATGTGCCGGCTGAGGTGGGGGCGGGACTTGCTGGTGTCAAGTGCCAGGGGGTCCTGGCAGGTCCCCTTGGACCTTCTCTGCCCAGGTCATCAGGCCTGGCTCATCCTCCGATCAAAGGCGCTGACCATGGACCCTGGGTGTCAGTGCTGAAAGAACTCTGGAATGCATGTGTCCAATGGAAAGGCCTGACACATGTTGGAAGAGAGAAGGGAATGCCTTCCCTTCCTATGCCCCTCCTGGCAGCCAGATCCCATGCTCAGACTGTAAGTGTGCAGCGGGCAGTGACACACACACGTCATAGAATCAAATAACGGTTTGGGTTGGAAGGGACATTAAAGATCATTTAGTTCCACCCCCACTACCGTGGACAGGGGTGCCACTCACCAGACCAAGTTGCTCAAAGGCCCATCCAGTCCGGCCCCATTCTTGAACATTTGAAATCCCACAAGTTTCCGTTCAGCAGCTGTGCCATGATGGGCAGGGGCTGTCAGGCTGGGGATGGGCATGCAGGTGACGCTGGCATGTTTGTGGCCACTAGTCTGAGGTCATAAAACTAAGTACAAGCTCATATTAATCCCTGAGAGCTGTGTGTGAGCTCAAAACAGCTGAATATCCAGCTTTTGGGCCAGCCCAGCTGCAGCCTAGCCTGGGGACAGGCCAGCTCCCTGCACTGCCTCTGTCCCAGCCCGAGGTATACAGGAACCACTTCCCAGGTCCCTGGTCAGTGTGACCGTACTTGTGGCAGCAGGCCAGGAGTGCTGAGGCTGGGCTGACACTGGGGCACAGCCTGGTCCCCTTCCAGCTGGAGGAAGGACAGTGCTGCTCCTGTGGTACCATCCTGGGGCTTGGCACTGAAATTGGCTCCTGCCATACTGACTTCCTCCCCTGCACCCTTCTCTGACTCCCTCTCTGCCTCAGTGCCTCCAGCTGTACACTGAAACCCACAAGGCCTCCTCTGAGTGAACTCCAGTGGCAGCATTGCCCATGAGCAGCTTTCAGGGCCCAGGACTTTTTTCCCCTGGCTGGAATGCTCGTGGGGCAAGGGCCAGTCTGGTGCCAGCAGCTGTGTGTGTTCCATGTCAGGGGAGGGCTGGCAAGCCAGATGCCACTCCTGGAGAGCATCATGCAGGGGAGGAGCATGTGTGGGTGCAAGCACTGACTTCCAGCTGCAGGCAGAAGACCTTTCAGACATTGGTTTCTTCTCTGTAGTGACCAGTGACAGGACCTGAGGGAATGGTCTGAGGTTGTGTCAGGGGAGGTTTAGGTTGGATATTAGGAAAAGGTTCTTCACCCAGAGGGTGGTTGGGCACTGGAACAGGCTCCCCAGAGAAGTGGACACACCACCAATCCTGACAGAGGTCAAGAAGTTTGGACAGTGCTCTCAGGCATGTGGTGTGACTCTTGGAGAAGTCCTGTGCACAGCAAAAATTTGGACCCAATAATCCATGTGGGTCCTTTCCAGCTCATCTCATTCTGTGATTCTGTGATTCTCCAAGGTATGGCCCCAGTGATGGGGCCCCTGCTTTAGAGGAGGGATGCAGATCTCTTTGCACCATGGATACACCTTTGGGAACAAAAATCCCAAATGAAAAAAAGGGGCAGGGTATAGTACTACTGCTGTTGGTCTTCAAGGACTTTTATGACTGGTTTGTGATACCAGGCACGGGCAAGCAAGGTATCAGTGTGTGGTGTTCCACATGCACCACGAGACTGGGAGGAAGATGGGGAGCTGAGCTCTGTGCAGGAAATATGGGCCAAGCATGTTCCCAGGAAAGAGCTGCCTGCTAGTGACAGCCACAGCATGCTTTATTTCCATGACATTGCGTAATTATCAAAGACTGAAAAGTCCAGGCATATCTTAATCAGCATCACAAAGGGGAAATGTGTGGAAATGAGGAAACAGATAAAGCAGCATGGTCACACTGTCCAGAAATCCTGCAAAGAGGTAATGTAGTCCTTCAGAGCTCCTGGTATCAAAAGGTAGGGACAAAGCAGCAGGAATAACCACCAGGGCCAGAGGTTATTCAAAAGAGAGAGGCTCCTTCAAAGAGAAGAAGTAATGTCTAGAGGACAAAAATAGTATCAGAGAGATAAGACCTAAATTCTTGATAAGGCAAACAAAAAAGTGAGCAAAGAACAGTCTGTAGAAGCAGCGAGCAGCCCTTTTTGCAAACACTTCAAGAACTCCAGATCTGCCACAACGTTTGTAGGGTCAACAGGAGAGTGTGTCCTTGCAGCAGAGTGATGTCCCTGGGGTGACACAATTGCTGCAAAACATGGCTCCAGTGCCAGAGCCCTGCAAGGTTTGTGGTGAAAAGGAAGACACTCCTGGCAGCATGCCTGGACCCTGGCGTTGCAGCAGGACATAGTTCCTTGCTTACACCTGCTGACGTCCAGCCTGCCCATCCTTCCAGCTGAGCCAGACCTGCTGGATGCAGCTGTCTGTGTGGCTTTCAGTATGCCTGGTGTGACCAGAAGACGTTGGACCCTGTGGAGAAACCAGAACTGTCTTGCAACACCCCTCTATCCTCCCTGCCAGAGCCCGGGTTACACTCAAGGCTGAATTTTTGTGATGCAGAGCAAGGGGAAGTGTGAAGAATTAGAGTTTCCTGATAACTTGGTTCATCCATGGATTTTGAGGTTTCATGTGTGGGGGCCATGAAGGATTTTCAGAGATGCCAGATACTGGCAACACAGGAGCTGAGAGCCATTGTTCTGCTGGGAATGGTGCAGAGTGGGACCAGGGATGTGACTTTTTTAGACTTTTTAATTTATGGAATTCTCCTACTCCTTTTGCAAAGATCTTCCAAACTGAAGAACCTATTCCTACTGACACCGTTTGCTTTTGCAGCTCTGTAATTTTTTTCTTGAAAGGCCCAGATGCACAAAGGGGCAGGGAGAGGTGACCTCTGAGTTCCTGCTGCTGCTGGAGGCAGAGCAGCAGTTGCTTCCCTCCACTCCCCAAACCTCCCAGATACCTGAGACAGAACACACCTACCTCCCAAGTACCTCCCAGGCTGTGCCCTGCTGTCATGCCAGGGTCCTGTCTGTGTGCTTGCAGCCCCAGGACACCTTTTCCAGGGCAAATATGTTTGAGTACAGTGACCTATGGGTGGAACTTCATATTTGAGCAAAGGAAATAAAAAGGCAGGTTCACGGAAGTGGGGACTCCTGGCCCTGACAGCTCTTTTGCAGGAAGAGGTGAAACATAGACAAGGGAGACTGATTTTCTGAGCCTAGAAGGGAATGTGGCTGGGCAGTCTCCAGCTCTGTCCCTGAGAGGTGAAAGACTGCAGGAGTGTCTGCCCCCATGCAGCTCCTATACTGGCAGAAAAAGAAGAAAACAAAAATTCTACCATGATTTGCTCAGGGTTAATTTTTGGGGGTGGCTGGGGGGAATATATTTGGAGAGGGCCACCCTGCATGGGCCTGCTCAGTGCTGCTAAATAAAAGTGTTGCAGGGTGTGCAAATCATAAGAAAGCAGAGCCTGACCCCAGGTGTGAGAGCACCAGTCCTTGCTGAGGAGCACAACAGAGGAGAGCCATCACAGGAGACTGCAGCCTGGCTGTGAAGCCTCAGAGAAGACTTGAGGGCTTGTTTTTCTCCTCGTTGTGTGTTTCAGTTGGGATGCAGATTGGGCACATCCAGCAAGGTGTCTGGGGAAAGACAAATTCATCAGCCCCTGCCCTGGACCTCCTCTGATGGTTGGGCTGCTGCTGTGGCCAGTGCCATCAGCCTCCAGCTGCACAGACAGCCTCACCAGCAGTCCCTCCAGGCACAGGCAGCCTCACCTGCCCCACTGCCTGTGCTGGCCTCCCACCCCTTCATGGTCATTGCTGTTCCCACCAAGTTTTGACAACACAATGTGCCACAGCAGTTGAGCTTGAGGCCTCCAGGGCTCTTGTCCCCTTCTGCCCAAGCATCTGCTCTCAGCCCAGTCCTGAGCACCCAGCCACTCCTGCCAAAACCTTGGCTTTCCCATCCATGGCACACACTGCCAGGTAATTGGTATCATCTATGCCCTTCAGAAGTCACTTTTATCACAATCCTCATCAAGGCAGTAACAAGGTGAGGATTGTCCTGATGTAGTCACTGCTTGACTTTCTGGGTGAGTATGGAATCCACATCTTCCTACTAAAGCCCAGCCACGAACCAGAACCCCCTCACAAGTCCTCCTGAGATTTGTGCTGCAAGAGGAGGCAACCCAGTTGTGGTTAATAGCTGGTCCTGACAGAAGACCTGAAAACTGTGGTTTTAGACAAGAAATTAGAGACAGCAAGATTGCAAAAAGGTCATGGAGCTGAAAGAGAAAGAAGGCAGCGCTGACTCCGGCAGAGTTTCCCTCTCCAATGAGGAAGCCTCTTGCACCATATGTGATTTCTCTGTGTGCCTGCTTCCTTTCCGTGCTTGCACCACTCACAATCAGACAGCTGTGCAGTGAGGCAGGCAGGGTAGCTGAGACCTCAGTCCTGCCCTGGGAACACAGGCAAACATGGCCCTGCAATGGATGTTTCTCCTGCTCCTCACGCTTCTGCTGGCAACACAAAATCGTGGTAAGCCCTATCCCAACAATCATGGAAAACAACAGGAAAGAGGTAAGCAGTGCTCCCTCCTCTGCCCCCAAGAGAAGGTTTTACTGTGCTCCTTTTGCAGAGCTGCTGTGCAACTTTGGGGGATGCAGGATTCAGCAAGTGTATCAGAGAAGTCTGACATCAACACCAGGGTCCAAGTCGACCAGTTGGGTTGTGGTTAGGCAGAGTTCTGTTTGGGGATGGAGGGCGGCAAAGCTTGGGGTGCTGGGAAAGCCTCTGCAGAGTCTGTAGTGTTCCTCCATGGAGATAGAAATACAAGGTGTCCATCTGTCCTTGCACAGTGTCAGGGTGCCATGTCCTCACCACAGAGGAGATGGGTGCTGGTGCCCAACAAAGACCTGGGGAGCCATGAGCTGAGCCCCTAGGTGTCCAGAACAGCCTGGAACAGGAGTTACAATATTGTGGGATTGCTCTTTAATGGACTTCCTTGGTGCTGGAAGGATCAGGTCACCCCCAGGGTTCACTGGGCTCTTCCTACACTGGCTGCACACTTTGATGCCAGCAGAGTCAGTGGGAATTTGCAGGCTCACATGTTATCTGTCCTCCCAGGAGGCTGCACTGTCTGGCAATTGAGCTGTGGGTCCAGGAACTGTGACCTTGCATGGTTCTGTATCTGTCTGAATTGGGGTATTTCTCTAAACTAATTTTCTTGGAGCTGGGTGATAAAAATCATTATACTAGCATCTAATCATGTCACCCTGGTCCACTGTGGTGTTGTATCTGGGTGGATGCAGGCTAGAGAAAACATCTGATCAAATGGCTGTGACAGAAAACAGGGAATGGCATCAGAAACTTTAATTGCTGATGTGAAGTGACATCAGGGTCTGTATTATGTGAGACGTGTCATGGGAGCCTATTTCCAGGGAAAATATGTGTGGTTGCAGAGAGTGTAAGCACAACACACTGTCATACAAAAAAACAAGGGTATTATCTGCAACAGAGGATATTCCCCTGCCCGGAGTGTCTTCTCATTGCCCAGATCCCTGCTGAAGCTATTCTCCCAGGCCAGCATGTGCAGCCATGTCCAAGCATTATGTGGCTTTCCTGTTTGTTTTCAAGGTGCACGCTAAGACCAGGATCTGTCTGTGTCGTGTACAGTGGGATGCAACAGGGACCTTTAGGCCTGCAGACTCTTGTCACACTCTGCAGATCTCAGTCACCCAGCCGTCCCCAGAGGAGTCTGGCGCTGCCTGTGACAGAGATGATATTGCTGAGTTTGCACCTTGGTGCTTGTGAAAAGAGGAACCAAGACAAAAACATGTGGTGGCCACACCCAGCAGTGTGAGCAGCCCTGCCTGCATCCTCAGTGTGTGGGCTCATCCCATCCTGGCACCTCTGCTGAGGTCCAACCTGATGGATCAAGATCCTTCTCTTGGAGAGGGACAGGGCAAGGAAGATGGCCCGAGTGAGGCAGGAGGGTCTCTCCCATCCCTGCTAGGGTGGAATGGGCTGACAGTGGCAGTGGGGCAGGGTAAAGCTGTTGGACAGAGAGAGGGAACAATAGGGTGGGATCCCTGAGCATATCCCACGCCCCTGGCAGGTATAGGGTACAACCTGTTGTGCATAGTGCCACAGAGAACAATGCAGGGAACAGCAGTGCAGCCACAGGCACAGGATGTGGTTGGCACATGTGGTTGGACCTGCTGCTCAGCTCACCCCATTACGGGGACACCATGCACTGAGCAGGGTGCATTATGTCCTTGTCCTATTGTCACCTTATTGTCTTGCTCTGCTGCTCTCACAGGGCATTTTTCCTCCCTGAAATGCCATACCTATACAAAACTCTCCTCCTCTTACAGTCCCAGTGCACCTGGGAGGCAGGTAGAGAAGCTTCTAGGGCATGTTTCTGTGCAAAGGAAGGGTCTGGGATCCAAGCTGGCCCTGACCCCTTTTTCATCAGCCTGGCTTGACACTGTGTAGTGATCTAGTGGCAGCTGACAAGAATTTCTAACAAGGATCACAGCTGCAATGACCAGGGGGTGGGGCAGTGGTAGCTAAAACTAAGCCATAGCCAATCTGAAAGGTTTTGTGTCAGCCAAACTCCAAACAGTGCCTCAAGTAGATCCTATGGGGAACATGAGTGCTAGGAGGTACTGCAGAGGAGTGCCTGGGGCTTGGCCCCTTAGTGGTGGTGAACTATGTGCTCCACCATGCTTCCACTTCCTATAACCAGAGCACAGATTCAGGAAACACAAATTTTGCCTCTTCTTCATAGATACATGTCAGATGTCCTTTAGCATCTGGTGGATCCGTACAGGTTAAAGTGCCACCATTTCCCAGCTCTTCTCACAATGCTTTGTTCAGTGACTTGCTTTGCCGTGTCCTTTCCCTGCTGTGACTCCCAAGCAGAGCATCCCTAGGGTCTCTCTGCTCCATCACTCTTAAAGACCTGCTCAGCAGCTTTGGATGCTAATGAGGAGTATAGAGATGCTCTGAGACCCATATTTGTGTTCTCAGTGCCTTGCAATACAACTCTCCACCGGTGGAAAGAGTGACAGCTTTTCTTAGCTCCTCTCAGCAAGCACATGGCTTCAAACACAGCAAGACTGCACCGCACTTTGCTGTCACCTCTCTCAGCTGCTGAGCTGCCCTGCCAAAAGGCTTGAACTTCACCTACTGGTTCTTAGATTTCACCTTGTCCTTTATTCTTTGTGTGTGAGATAATGTAGTGTAAGAAAGGACACCTTTTGCTGTTAAGCAAAGGCCTGACCTGAATTATCAGCATAACTGTTTCTCTTTTCTCCTGACCCTCCCCTTCTGCCCATGCTGGGGCTTTGTTTAGCCTGCCAGGCTCATAACTCCTGCAGCAGGGACAGGCAGTCCAGATATTTCTGAAAAAGGCTTTCTATATTCACAGGTAATAAACAATATCAGCGAGGAGGGTATTCATTTAATAGCATCAACTAGGAAAAAAAACCAAAATAATAAATATCTGCCTTTAGGAGGCAAATCAACCAACCTTTTGTTACCACTTCTGTCTTAGGCGTTCAGTATTTCCCATTTCACAGTGAGCACACATTGCACTTTACAAAAGGTGCCTATTTGGTCACATCTACACCATATTTTCCTTGCTGAAATTTCACTTGACTCAGCCTCCTTCCCCTACCTGGGGTTGAGAGCCTGTGGGCGACTCTCTGCATACCACTGTGCAGGATAAAAACAGTGTCTGACAACTGTTCCATTACTCTCCCAGCTGCTGTTAATCCCTACAAGGTTGGAAGCTGAGTGTTTCTTTCCCCTTTCTGTCTGAGCACTCTCCTTTCTCCATCAGTGTGCCGGCCCCACAAATACATCCAACTGCTTTCCACAGGTGAGGAGTTCCATCTCTCCAGGGGAGGTCCCTTGACAACCTCCCGTGGACGCCTCCAAAGCACACAAAAAGCCACCCTGGGTTAGAGCACAGGCTCCTTTGCTCCAAGGTGCCCTTTTCCCACAGCAATTTTTATGGAATTATTTGGAAAGGAGTGTAATGGGGGTGAGGACAGAGGTATCCCTCCCAGCCTGTGCATCTTGACTGCACACAGCAGCCATGGATTAGTTTCTCCAAATGATCCTCAAGCGCTAATCACATACCTGACAGGCTTGGACTTACTGGAGATGTGAGGCCAAGTTGGATTGTAATCAACAATGTTCTTGAGAAGAAAACAGGCATGGACTGAAAGTGTTTTCTCTTCCCCATTCTTCAGAGAAGCAGAGCTTTCTAGGCTTTACCCTCAAACAATCCTCAGAAAAGCCACCAGGAGGGACTCAGAGCAGCTGTAAATGCTTGGGTGCAGATGGTGTCAATGCTGTGACAGGGGGTTCAGCTCCTCTGCAGCTGCAGGATTGTGGGCAGGAGGCAAGCCCTGGAGGGGCTTCAGTGTGATGTTTGGGCACTGCTGGCAGGGTGCTCTGTGTGCAGGAGGTAAAGAGGCTTTGGCAGTCTCTCAGGCTGCCCTGCTGGTGTACACTGCCCCTCTGCAAGGCAAGCAAGTTTTTTTTTTCCCATACCCATCCCCCTGTCAGACACTGTAAACTCCCAGGACAATTTCTGATGCTGGTGCATTCCCCTGTAGTGGTACTCTCCAGTCACTGGACTCCTTGAGTATGGGAATGAGCTGTGGGCTCTGCCTGCCTTTTCTGATCTCTCCCACCCAGCCCTTGGGCTCTGCTCAGCATGGTCCATGCCTGGCTTGGATCTGGGTGCTGTATCAGCCTCTGTCTTCCCCTGAGCACAACAGGGGCACATCTGGCAGGTCAAAGGGCACAGGGGAACCTGTGAAGAACTTAAAAAGTGGGGCCAAATGATCACGCCATTCCCAAATTCAAAGAGATGCTGTAAGACCCATGTGTTGTTCTCAGTGGCTTACAGTGCAACTCTCCAGTGCTACTGGAAAAACAGTGGTTTTCTCTGTGGAAACAGTGGTTGCTTTTCTTAGCTCCTCTCAGCAAGCACATGGCATCAAACACAGCTCAGGGAGCTTGGGAAGGAAAGGATGAGTCGCAGAGGACAGGAATCCCCTTGGTGCTTGCAAGGGGCCCTGCAGGCAGAGAAGAAGCAAGGAGGGAGCAAGAGGGTTTGCCTGCAGGACTGCTCTCCTGTGTGGTCTTTGTGTCCGAAGGGTGGCCACTGGCACACTGCTGGCACACTGGTGGTCTTTGCAGAAGCACATTTCATGTGCCTACCCTTGCCTGAGTCTGCCCTGGAATCCACACTGCATCCCAGCAGCATCCCACCATTCCAGCTCAGCAGACACTGACAGGAATGCTGAGGAAACCCTGGATCAAGTCTGTACATCTGTGCAGGCCTTTTCACCTGAAACAAAAACAGCAGAGAAGAGGCTGATGCTCCTGGCAAAGCATTAAGTCTGATAAGTGCCCAGGTCTAAGAGAAAGGATTGGCTGGAGGCCTGGTGAAGGTGGACAGCGTGGTCAGGAATGTGTGGCTGTTATGCCAGCTCAGTTCATGCAATCCTTTCACACCTGCTTCCAGCCCAGGAGTCTTACCCAGCACCATTTCCTTGTGCCCATAACCAAGGAGAAGTAACCTGAGTTGCAGGGGGCAAAAGCAGGGCCTGGCAGAATGAAGACCTGTAGGAAAAGATGAGGTTTGAGACCATCTGAGGTACCTGAAGGTGCACTAATCCATGGGACTTGATCAGATGCATGTGTGGGTCTTGAGGGTGGAGGAAGAGCCAAAGACACTATCCATCATAGCTGAGAAGTTGTAGCAGGCAACTTTCAGTAAAGCTCCCACTGACTGTAAAAGGAGAAGCACAACACCCTTTTCAAAAAGGGGAAATGAGAGAGACCCAGGGAACTACAGGCCAATCGGTCTCCCTTTGGTGCCGGGCAAGATCATGGAGCAGTTCCTGCTGGAGACTTTTCTAAGGCAGATGGAAATGATTTGTGATGGCTTCACAAAGAGCAAATCATACCCGAGTAATTTGTTGGCCTTCTATGGTGAACTGACAGCATTTGTGGATAAGGGAGGAGTGACTGACATCATGCACCTGGACTTGTGCAAGGCATTTGAGGCTGTCCTGCACCACATCCTTGTCTCCAGACTGTGAAGGTGTGGATTTGATGGATGGACCATTCAGTGGGGAAGGAGTTAGCTGGATGGTCACACTCAAAGTGTTGCAGTCAGTATTTTGATGTCCACTGGCACAGGATGCCCAGAGAAGCTGTGGATACCCCATCCCTGAAAGTGTTCAAGGCCAGACTGTGGATGGCTTTGGACACCCTGGTGCAGTGGAAGGTGTCCCTGTGCGTGACAGGAGAGTTGGAACTAAGTGATCTTCCTTGGGAACCTTCCAGCCCAAGCGATCCTATGCTTTTATTAAAGACTGAAAGAGTCCTAATTGCCGTAAACAATAATTAGCATAATGCTAAATATGTCTAATTTCAGTTGTGCAGAAGTAGCACCTTTTAGTAAAAGGAAAAATTACGAATTTTAAACAAAGACTAGCTCTCATTTGTGCTACAGTGAGTCTACATTGTATTGAACCTCTAAAGCAGCAACCATGAGATGTGGCTTTTTCAAACACAGAATTACCCGCAGCCCCTGCAAGGAACCCTGGTAAGTCTAGAGAGGTTCATTCACAGTTGTTTCAGCAGTAAGAGCTTTGCTCTGTGAAAAGAGTCAGGGAGAGGTGGAATCAAGGCAGCTGCAAGTTCTGTTGTGCAGCTGCAATCACCCTTGCCAGCAGAGCATCCATGTTTGTGGAAAGACACTGTCCCAGATACTCTTGAAATCTGCACCTATGTCAGCAGAGTGCCTGCAAAGGAGAATTTCTCTTTTCCTCCTGGTTTCCTGCCCAGCAGGTTGCCATGTGTGGTGCTGCCAGTGGGTTTTGAGTGCTGTATGAGCTCTCACAGCTACCAGGAGGAGTGGAACAGATACAAAAGGAAAAATGGTGAGGTCCCTTTGCACTGAAGTCAAGTCTGGAGCCACGGGGGAGAGGCCAGCCATGCTTGTGAGCACTCACAGCCCCCTCAGCTCCTAAGGCTGCCTCCACTGCAGAGTTTCCATCCCCTCAAACTCCTTCTTGCTTCAGGCCAGGCCCCACATGACTCTTTTCAAGCAACTATTGTTCACATTTTCTGTGGCACCTCTAGGATCAAAGAATACCCATCAGTGAATAATCTTCATACAGGAACAACTTGGGGAACTGAAATGCAAATAAAAACATGGGAAAGTATAGCTCTCGCCTGCCTAAAATACTTGATGCTCAATTTGCCAGTCTGGGGGTATTTTTTTCCCACTTGTCAGGGCCTTCATTCTGTCTGGGGAGGTGCAGCTGTTGTGGTCTGCTATTGCATGAGGTATACAGAGCACTCCTGGTTTCCTGGGGCGTCCTGATGCCACTTGGGTGTTGTAGGAAGCAGTGCAAACTCTCTGTGCCTGCCTGACTGCACCCTGGTCACTTTGGACAATGTTTGGGTAGCTACAGCTAAATTTTGTTTCTCTAATGCATCTCCCAAAAGAGTTACAATTCTTATGTGAAAAGTGGGATCTGATCAGAGGGTAGAGACCCAAATTAGGACCATGCAGAGAGCCAGCAGCAGAGCTGTCTAGAATTTAATGAAAACTAATATAAAGATTATCTTCAATCAATTGCCCAGTCTACATGCTGACAAAACACAACCAAATGTGCAGCTGGTGAAATACCTACATGCAATCCCTGTCAAGCCCCTTCTGCCAACTCAGATGAGGGGTTGTCACTCGTCTTGTGTGAGGATGGGAGGGATATGGGATGGGAAGTAGCTGCTCCTAAGAGCCAGCAGATATTTATGAGAGGGATGGAAAAGAGGAAATAACAAATGTAACATCCAGACCAAAAGCAAAGTGGCAACTTAAGTGGGAGTTTGCTGCAAACAAGTGTACATGGGGGTGTGAGCAGATTGTGTCCAGCAGAATGACAGGAGTGCTGATGAGTGGTGCCAGCAGAGAGTCTGGTGCACTCCCACAGCCCCTGTATTTGTGGGAGAGAGCAGCATCCCCCAGGCTGCTGGACCCCTCTGGCTGGGGTGTCTCTGCAGCAGCACGTGGGCAGGAGGGGCTGTGGATAACCCTCCTGCCCTGCCCCTGAGGGTGTGAGGAGGGATAAAGCATCTGAGGGATGGGGCTCATCCTGGGAGGTGCCATCTCTGCCACTCCTCTGAAGAGAGGGGGACTGGCACCCCTCTGGATGGAACACCCTCGTCCTCAAGGATGCTGCTGGAGCCCAGTGACCCTCAGGCTCTGCCTCCTGGCCTTTGCACACAGGAAAATGTAAAGCTCCCTCTGAGTGGCACCCCAAACTGCAGTTTAACCCAAAGAGGAGCAACTATGCCTTGAACGAAGTGGTCCAGCTCAGCTGTGCTGGGAAGTTTCCTGGGAAGCTTGTGCCATCTGTCCCAAAGATCCAATGCATTTCCAGAGGGGCCCAGATCCTGTGGAATGACACTGCCACCTGCAAGGATAAGCACAGCACTGACCCAGGGTCCTGAGCTGGTGACAGACCCTCTGTGACCTGGTCATGCACATGACAGTGCAGGAATGGGAGATCTGGATGTCTTGGCTTTCCCCCATGTACTGGCAGTGACAATGCTCTTTTTGTCTCAGCACCTTGCTGTAGGCACCTGCTGGGATCTGTGCTCCTGGGAGGGGTTCAAAGGCAGGAACAAGGGTCCCTGCACTGGGGGCTACTGTAAGCCCTGTGCTTTGAAACAATGACTGGGTGTATGGCCAAGGAGGTGGGAGGGGATGGAACTCTGTGTGATGACTGGGGAGGAACTCAGTCCCTGCCCAGCCTTTTCCTGGAGCCTGAGTTGGGAGGCCTGCAAGACTATAGTAGGCATGGATGGGACTGCTCTTGGGGTCGTCTGCTGCCACCAATAACTCTGTTCTAGGCTGCAAGAGAGGGATCAGGAGTTGAATGTGGTAACCAAAGGAGATGGGCCCTATCAAAATCAGAGCACGAGATATCCCAGCAGACCTCTTCCCATCCTGCTTACATGTGCTCCTTCTCCTCTCCTCTGTGCAGAGAGATGCCAGCAGCCCCAGTGGGATTCACAGCTCCAGTTTACCCCAAACCAGAGTTTTTACTGGGTCAGTGAAGTGGTGACGTTGAGCTGCTTTATGAGCGATGCTCCTCCCCTTGCTGCAATCAGATGTGCAAACTGGAAGGATGCTTGGGAGGTGTTGGACATGTTGGGAACAGGGCATAGGTTGGCAGAGAACCTGACCTGCACCATGGGTAAGTTGGGAACCACTAGGTCTCCCCTGATACATGCACTTCTTGCTGTGGAGGGGACCTGGACATCCTGCCATATCTGTGAGACACCTTGGGCACAGCTCAGAGTCAGGTCCCAGCTGGGGGCAGTCTCTAAGACAGAGAGGGTTAGAAGCCTTCAGTGTGGGACAGGTTTTCTCTGACCCTGCATCTCCTCCCAATCTATTCCTAAGTTGTATGTCATGGGGAAGCTAGAGGAGGACAGATCCTGCCCCACAGTTTTCAGCTCTCTCCCAGTGTCCTGTATCACCTCCTTGCCTAGGCACACGCTCTTTTTCTTCTCTTGGGGGTCCTTGGGTTCCCTTATGGTGTAGAATGCTGCCATTAACGACAGTTCATCATGGAAAAGCCTTGGTCCCTCTGCTGCCTGAGCATTCCCTCACTCAGAAGGACCCTCACACTTTCTCCCTGACAGCAAAATGCAAAAAACCTCAGTGGGATGCAAGACTTCAGTTTTTGAAGGCTGAAACTGAATACCCACAGAACAGAGAACTGACACTGACCTGTCCTGAAGGTCTTGAGCCCTCCTTCCCCGAGGTCAAATGTACAAAGGAAATTCAGGGAGTGAGTTCCGGAAAACCAGACTATGCGGATGCCTGGTGGGGCAGGAACAGCACAGGTGCCTGGACACGCATTGAGGCGGATGTCCTGTGTATGGGTAAGTGAGGCTGCAGCAGCTCTCTCGTGTCTCCCCTCTGCCTTCACCCTCCTTGGGGCTCTGTTGCCTGTGCAAACTGCTGAAGAGGACAACCCAGACAGGAGACAACAGACCAGGTAGAACCAGCTGGGCAAGCTGAAATCTCCTGCAGTGGTTCCTGAGCAGGCCAAGTCTGGGCCTCCCAGCCGGGTGCCAAGGCCAGGGGAAGAATCCAAGGCTGCCACCCAGGGGCCCGTGGAGGTTCCATTATCTTTGCTGTGCTCCCAGGTGCCACCCTGAAATGCACAGGTCTGCTTGGTCCCCTGCTGGCCCATGTATAAGGGACCTGAGGGACATCTCCTGCACCTGCAGGAGCTGGAGCAGAGGGGGATGAATGGAGCCCTGATGGTACAGGGCTGGCTCAGTCCTTGGCACTGGGACAGGAAGCTGTATGGGAAGGACCTGGGGGAGGAGCAATGCTGTCCATCAGGGGATGGGGATGGAGAGCTGTCCCTGGCAGAGACAGAGCTGTGCTCAGTGGGGGCATGGGAGTACAGAGCTGTGCTAAGGAGAGATGGGCAGGGACAGATAAGAGGGGAACATCCCTGCCTGGGGCTGTGGGAGGTGGATAGGAGTGTCCACAGACAGAAGTGGGTGATAGGGGCAGGTTCATCGATGAGTGATCCTTCACACTTTACAAGCACAAGGAAAGCCCCTTCCCAACAAGCCTTTCCCTCAGATCACATCCCAGCAGATGGATGTGTCACCTTCCCTCTCACTTCATTGGCTGGAGGGGTTGCTAGGGATTTGTTATCCCACTACTCATCCATATCTCATCTCATCTCATCCCCTCCAGCCCAAATAACAACCTCTTTCAGCTCTCCCAAGAACGTGCCAAAAGCCACGGTGGGATTACAGACTCCAACTGGTACCAGACCAGGAGAACTATGAGAAGGATGAGAAAGTGAAGCTGATCTGCCCTGAAGGTTTCCAGCCATCCTTCACTGAAGTTGAATGTCAGACTGAATCCCCGTCCTATGATTATGATACACCTGTTTACAAAGAATTTTGGCATGGAAGAGACTCCAGAGGTGCCTGGGTCCCCATTCAGTCCAGTGTGGAGTGCATCGGTAAGGGAGGGATCAGGAGCAGGATAATCTTTTGCAGGGGGATATCCTGAGAACATCTCTGAGGGGGGACAGCATGGGAAGGTCAGGGTTTTTCCTTGGGCCCAGTGGTGGCTGTGGAAGCAGTTCCTGCTTCCAGGCCAGGACGAAATGTCTCCTGTTGTGCTCTCCCATGGCAGCAAAGGATGACTGCAGCCACACAGCTCAGAGGGCTTGAGGGAGGCAGGATCCCTTTGCTGCTCCCTGCGAGCTGTGATGTAGCTCAGCTGGGAACACACTCTCCTAGCTTCCCTCTGTTCTCCCCAGAATGTCCTGATGTTTGACTGAACAGGTGTGGTTCTGTCACTGGAGAAATTCACCCAATGGTTCACATTCAGTATCCTGTGTTCCATGATCCCAAACCCCTCCTGCTCCCCTTGGAGAGAGCTGCAGTGACCAGCTTCAGTCTCACTTTCCATCCCACTGGGCTGGGTGATGATCAAGGTTGTCTGACAGCAGCATCCTTGCATGGCTGGGAGTGGAAGGGAATAAAGTGACCTTCTGGCAATCTTTCCTTCACAGAAGTGCTCCAGGTTGACCCTGAGACCCTTGAGATTTCCAGCACCAGCATCAAACTGAACTGGACCTGCAGGTTCCCTGATGCCTGCCAGGGCATGAGGGCCATGTGTCGGCTGGCAGTGCCTTCGTCTCCTCCCTGTGAGGCTGAGGAGGTGAATGGAGAGCAGATGTTACATGGCCAGGAGGGAACATTCACCTGCTCCCCTTTGCAGCCCTACACTCAGTACAGTGTCACCATTAACTTGACCTCCAGCACAGTCATATACAGAAAAAATGAAAGGACGAAAGAAACAGGTGTGTGTCTACTTACAATAGATACAGAAGTGCCTTTTACCTGTCAGCTCAGCCAAAGTACCTCTGCTCCCTGCAGTGATGTGCCTGAGATCAGGGCTGCTTGGGTCCTGTGGGGCTCTGGGGAGGGGCTGGGAGAGCCCTGAGCAGGGCACGCCCCGTTCTCATTGTCCCACTCCACACCACACTGTTGTGCTTCCCACTGCTGCAGCACACGCAGCCTTTGCAGGGGACAAACCCTTCGCAGGGAGTCCCTTTGCAGCCTGTCCCTTGGCCAGGGGCTGCCTGCACCCTCCTCTGGCCGCAGTCCCTGCTCATGGCCCTGTGTGCGACCCCATTGTCTGTGCTTCCAGTGCCGGACAAACCGCAGGAGCTGTGGCTGGATCCCGACAGGGGCTCTCTCAGGTGGAACTCGCTGCCCTCCTGCAACGGGGAGATCATCGGATACCAGGTACCAAGGGACCAGGGCAGACCCTCACCTCCCGGCCTGGAGCTCTGTGCAGGCACACGGGGAAGTGTGGGGAAGGGACAGCTGGGATGAGCCGCAGGAAGAAAGAGAAGCTCAGGGCTCCTCTTGTGGAGCACGTCACCACAGTGCCTGTGATAATTCAAACCTCTCTTCGGGCTCAGTACATGTATCTACCTCCCTTCAAACGAACAGCCTCCCTCTTCCCTTCTCAGAGGCTCAGCCCTTTGCTCACAGAGGCTGCTGCTCACACATCCCGAGTGTTGGCTCCAAATTCCTCCTCTCCCCTTCTCTGTTTTGAGGTCCCCTCATGGAGCTGAGGCTCCTGCCCGTTCCTCTCCAGAGCCTTGCCCAGCCGGGCCAGGCACAGGGAAGGGCAGGCTGGCAGGGACGCTGCCAGCTGCGGGCACCTTCCCAGCAGGTGGGCAGCTGGGAGCGGCTGCGTTCCAGCTGCGTCTCCTGTCCGCAGCTGAGCATCACAGCCAGGAGCTCAGGGGACAGCAGCGTGCTGGAGACGGAGCGGCTGCGGCTCAATGGCTCCGTCACCGAGCTCCGGCTGCCGGAGCACAGCCCTGGCAGCAGCTACGCCGTGATGATCCAGGGACTGACGGCTGCTGGAGCCGGGGCCGCGTTGGTCAGGGAATTCCACAGCAGCAGCGGCAGCCCCGGTAAGCTTTGCTGCGTGCCCGTGCCAGGAGCCCGGGCACAGACGAGCCGTGCTCGGCAGCCCGCGTTGCCCGAGGCTGCCCCTGCTGCTCGCCCAGCCCTGCCGCTGCTCATTGCCCGGCTGTTCCCCTTCAGACACCCCGCGCCCCGAGGGCATCAGCTGCCGCAGCGTCCGCGACATCGCCCCATCGCAAGGGACGGCCGTGCTTCCCCTGCGCCCCATCGCCCGTGGCTCTGAGGCAGCCGGGTGAGCGCAGCCCCCGCAGCTCTGCAGCCCCGGCAGGGCTCTCCCCACGCCAGCGATGGCCTGCGGACGCCTCCCTTCCACCGTGCCCCTGTCCCCGCGTCCCGCTGACTTTCGGCCCCGCAGGGAGCACCAGCTGATCGTGGCCACGACGCACAACGGCTCGGTGATCGAGAGCATCTGCTCGGGGCAGGCACAGCTCTTCAACGCCAGCACGTACCTGGCCGCTGTTCTCAACCTCACCGCCCCCACGGACTTCGTGCTGGGCGACGGGAGCCGCGGCCGGGGCCAGCACAACGCTGCCCTCCGCCCGGGCTGCGACTACACGGCCCTTCTGCGCCTCGTCCGCCTCGAGCCGCAGGTACCCAGCGGGGGCTCCTGCTCTCTGGGGCTGCTGCCGGCCGGGCTGGGCCCCTCGCTGGGTCCGGGCTGCCTGTGAGGGCACACTCCTGTCCCGTGCCTCGGCAGGGTGCTGTCCCTGAGCTCCTGGGCCACAGCCGGCTCGCTCGGTGGCCCTGGCTGGGGACCTTTGCCTCCGGCTAGGGTAGTGCTGCAGGAGTGGGCTGAGCTCTCCCTCCTGTCTCGTCCAACAGGCAGAGAAGTTCACCTGTGTCTGCTACAGCTTCTCTGTTGGTAAGTGTCTCCTTGCTCGTGGTGCCCAAGCCTCTCTGCTTCATGTTCCTTTTTGCCAGCCGGGCAGCTTCCCTGGAAATGAGCTGGCCCAGGGCAGATGTAGTGGGGTACTGCTGTACTTTGGTCTTCACAGAAGTTCCCTAGATCTTGAGGCTGTCTGTGGTAGATGGGCTTTGGACTTTCTCAGGACACTTGGGTAGGTGTGGGCCCAGTGACCCCTGGACATTGCACGTCATCCCTGCCATCAGCACATATTTAGTCCTAGTCCCTGTAGTCTCCTGGTATATGTGCAACCCCTAAATGCAGATACCTCACCAGACCCTGGCAGTGCCTGGGGCCTTCAGGGACACAGGGTCCACAACAGAGGGTATCACACCAAGCAAGCACCTGCTTCTGCTCCAGCTTAGCTTTTCTCTAATGCCAAGCTTGGGATGGAAGACAAGGGAAGTTGCTTGTCCCTGTGAGATGTCCCAATGCTTGGTTCAGGCTGTGCAGGAGCCTGAGCCTGGGCCATGCTACTTGCAGGGCAGGAGCCATCATCTCTGCTGGATAGGAAGCCGGTGGTTATGGCAGTAGCACTGAGTGTTGCAGTCCTGGCACTGGGGATTTTGCTGCTTTTTGTGGTCTTCAGGTCAGTATGTGCCTCATGTCTCCTGCCCTCTGTGAGGCATTCAGCAGCTCGCAGTGGCAGGGAGTGTCCAAGTGGAGCCTGAGATGAGGCAGGGGGGTTAGATGGGCAACAGCTTCTCCTCTGTCTCTCTGTTCTGCTGCTCTGTGCACCTGACTTGCTGTTTTGCAGGCTAAAGCGCAACAGTTCAAAAGCCTCAGAGAGCAACAGCACTATTCCCCTGAGAGGATGTCAAAAAGGTGAAGTATGAGCAAGGGCCTTGTGTGCCTTGTCTGGACAGGCTGTCTGTTAAAAGCACAGGTAGGATTGCAGGTTCCACAAGTTCCTTGCAGGAAAAAGGTGATCAGAGCTGGCTGGCACAGGGAAAGGGACTCCTCCCAGGAGAAGTGACCCATGTAGGGAGGGGCAGTCTAAGGTTTGGAGAAGTCCTGGCTGCTGCAATACCATCTCAGTCCCAGCTGCAGAGTTCTGGGGTTGGCCAGTTTAGCACCAGCTGGATGCTAAAGTCCTGTCCTTGTGGTCTCTGCAGATGTATGCAAGCCAAACACACAGATCCCGGTGGAGGAACTGCTGGAGGCTCTGAAGGTGTTTATGAGGGAAGAAATAGAGGCAGAACAGACAGATGATGAATCAGTCAACAGGCATGATGCTGGGCTTCTTAGAGAATATCAGGTCTGGTTTAGCTTTGCTTTCCCACCTGGCTGCACTGCTCACCCCTCAGCCCTTCCCTGGGCGTGTGATGCACAGAATACATCCCAGTGATGAGTGGGCTTGTTTTCTTCCTCTGCAGCAATTGTCCTCCACTTTGTTGCACCCCTGCAATGCTGGGAAGGAGCTATGTAATCAAAACAAGAACCGCTACAAGAGCATCATCCCATGTAAGCAAAGCTCTCCAGGGATTGGCTTAGCCTCTTGGAGCTGGCTGGGGTAGCACAGGATGCTGGGCTGGTGTAGGTGCCCCCCCAGCACTTCAGAAATACTGAGCTACTCATCTCATCCTCCATGGCCACTGAAACCCAGAGGCATTTCTAGCCCCACTCTTTTATATCGTGTTGGAGCATCCTTGTTCTGCTCTTCAAATCGTCCTGCAAACTTAATCAAACATCTTATTCCTGTTCCTGATGCCGGTCATTGCTGAACACTGCCACATCCCACCCAGAGGCAGGTGTTGGTGAGAAAGCGGAAGGAGTGACTCAATTTCCTTCAAATTTTAAAGCTCCTCTGGGCCCCACATGGTGTGGACTGTACTTGCGTTTGGCTGTTTCATAATCTTCCCCAAAACTCCATTGCACTTCCTGCTGTGCCATGTCACCCTCTGTATCATTAGCTGTTCTTTAACCTTGACCATGTCTTGAGGCCTGGGGTCCTGCTGAGGAGAAAACAGACAATCACAGACTTCAATAAATAACGCTCTCCCCCATAATCAGACTCTTTGTTGCTGCCCTAAAGAATGAGTCCACCTCCCTTCTCTTTCAGATGATCACTGCCGTGTGGTGCTGCAGCCCTCTGACACCGGGAATGGCTACATCAATGCCAGCTATGTGGATGTAGGTAGTGAGGAATTGTTACCCTGGGAGGGGTAGGAGAGGTGCCTGGCTGTGCTGGGTGAGGACAGTCCTGCTCACATGGAGGGCCCTGAGGTCGGGCACTTTTTGCCCTTAAGCTGGCGGGTCTTGGGATGTCACTTCCCCTGAATCCTCTCCAAGCTGCCTGGAGTGCTCTGGGTTTGTGTGCAGTTCTCATCTCTAACAAAAACGGGACCCATGTGAGGGGACAGGAACTGAGATGCAGCCCCTGGATACCCACCATCTGTGCTGGCCAGGAGAGGTGCTGTGGGAAACACTGTGCTGAGAGTTCCAGGCTTTGGTGCTGGGGGGACGGATCCTTTATTTCATTCCCTGTTAAACTTTTAACTCATGTGATCAGAGCTGTCTGAATCTCTCCCCTGCAGACCTATCGAAGTCCACGCTTCTTCATTGCAGCTCAAGGTAGGTGCTCCCAAACATCATCCTCAGGAGATGCCATTCACTGCCCTGAGCAATCTGGGAAATGGGGAGCTGGGACAGCAGACAGGGAGGTGTGAATAGCTCACTCCAAGTCCCTGTATCTCCAGGGTCTCTGTCCTGAATGGTTGTTACAGCTGCTGTAGGGCACGAAAGGTCTCAATGGTAGCTTGGCAGCAGCTGGAGTACAAGCTGTATAAGGACAGTACAAGGACATTGTCCTTCCACTCACATGCCTGGTTTTGTTCCCTTTGGCAGCTGGCATGACAGGGACAATCCTGCAAATCCCTGGCATGTCTGTACCCAGTGCACTCGGATACAGTCTCCCCCCAATAGTACAAAGCCTGGATGGGTTTGTCTGCTCTGTGCAGCACGCAATGAGGAGGTCTTGGCTCCCTGCAGAGGTGCTCTTTGGAAAACAGGGCCCCAACTGTGGGAGCAGCTGACAGTCATCTCAAGAGTCTGCATGCGGGAGCCCCTAAAGCAGCAGTGAATCCCTGACATGGGCTCATCTTCTCCCCCTTCTCCTTGTCCTAATTTCTAACATGGTGATGAAGCTGATGTGGCCAGCACCCCTGTCAGGTGCCGATGGCCCCTAGCTGCCCCTCTGTGGCTAGGCAGAGGAAAGCCTGGGAATGTCCAAACTGTGCCTGGGAACACACCCCATAGTCTGGACACTGGCATAGGGCTCTCCTCTTCCTTCCCAAGGCCCCTTGGCTGGAACCGTGGTGGATTTCTGGCACATGGTCTGGCAGGAGAGGACCTCAGTCATTGTGATGCTGACGGGCTTAGTGGAGCAGAACAAGGTAGAGAAAACCTCTCAGCCCATGCTCAGCTTGGGCATTGCCAGAGCCTAGGCTTCCACACCTGCTGTGCTCCCAGTGGGGGAGGGAGCAGCCCTACACCCCTGCAATGCTCTCCCTGTGAGTTTTCCTGTGCCCAGATGTCTCACTGCTGTTGCCAGATCAAGTGTGAGCAGTACTGGCCAGAGCAGGAGCAGGTCTACGGTGACTTCACTGTGACACTCAACAACACCTGGACCACCACAGGCCTTGTCAAACGCATCTTCTGCCTGCAGAAGGTAAGCTTGGCATGGAGCTGAGGTGGGAATGCAGGATGTGTTTGGGCTCCAGCAGCTGGTGGGAGCTGTCAGACAGGGACCCTGTGGGGAGCCCAGCCTCCAGCACAAAAAGGAGGCGTGTTAGCATGTTGCTATAAATGGAATCCATTTATAGCCAGGGCATCAGTCCCACGTTTCTGTGCCAGGCAAAGGCAGTTAGTCAGCTCCAGTGGTCACCCCAGATGAGTCCGGACTGACGTTGCACGTAGGAATATTATAGAGTCTTGAGGGCTTGGGTGAGGTGATTACAAAGGGTATAAAAGCAGGTAAAGGGTATAAAATGGAATCTCTGCACATCCAGGATGATGGGACAGGTGCCTGCCTGTCACCTGAATCAATCTGCAGAAGGTCCACACTGAAGCTCCTTGGTCACTTATAACCCTAAACCTGGACAGGTAGTTAACGGTTTAAGATAACCTACATAAGGTCATTTCCCAACATGTGTGCTCCTGCTGAAGTTACACCTCAGATAAGGGAAGAAACTGAAGGAGCTGCAAGGAGGGGAAACAGGTACAATATAAAGAAATTGCAGTTATGCATATTCCTGTCCTTTCTTGTCTTGCCCAGAGCAATATGTAGCTGAAATGTAAAGCTCCAAGATCACCTGATGCTAAGATGTAGCATTAGTTCATGCCAAGTGAATGTGATGTTTAGGAAAAATCACAATGGGCTAGTAACAAGTAACTACATTCACATTAGTGTAGTAACAGCCTTAGGGTATATCTTTTCTGGGCAAGCCAGGGCTTTTTGATGACTATGGAAATACACTAAGCTGTGATTTTTATCATTTTCCTCTGGGGCACAAGCTGCTTTTCCTGCTTTGCATTCACTGTTCATGGTGAACCAGAGAACAAAATTAATTGTGTGGCTGGGTGACAGATGAATCTGCCCTTTACTGTCTGAGGAGCTACAGTGGAGCAGTCCTTATGGTGTGGTGCTGGAGGGAGCACTCTGTGCAGGTGCCCCTCTGAAGTGGTTTTCTCTACTGCTCCCTCCTTGTTGGCACTCAATCACTTCACACAAGTTTCCTGGTTTCTCCTGGCTCCCTGTTGCCAGCCCTGTCTCTCTTTTTGCAGGCGGGCTGTGCTCTCCCAAGAGCAGTGGAGCAGTTTCACTACCTGCTGTGGCCAGACCACGGGGTGCCGAGAAACCCGTCCCAGCTTCTGTGCTTGGTGGAGGTGGTGAACAAGAGGGTGTTGGAAGCACCTGCTGGACCCGTGTTGGTGCACTGCAGGTACCGGGCTGGGGCTCTTTGGGTGCTGGGGCACAGCCAGCAGGGGCAGCACTGACCCACAGTTTTCCGTGTCCTCAGTGCAGGGATCGGGCGCACTGGTACCTTCATCGCCCTGGATTTCCTCCTGAAGATGGGGAAGGCTGAGGGGAAGGTGGATGTGTTTCAGTGTGTGCAGCAGCTGCGGGAGCAGCGGGTCAGCATGGTGCAGACCAAGGTGAGGAGAGGTGTTTGCTCCCTCCACACCTCGGGCTGCAGATCCAATTCCCACCTGTGGGAGTCGACACAGGCAGGTGGCCAGAACAACCACAAAGCCATGGCTGAAATGCCAAGAGTAAATTTGTTTCGTTACCTCACTAGCTGGAGGATGCCAGGAGGTAACACGTAAGTGGGAACACCAGAACCATCAGGCTCAGTCCATCCTGGGGGACAGTGGGGCTGGTCTTGTCACCCATTTAACAAAGGCCTGTGCACGTGTAGTTTACCAGCTGGGCTGTGATCTCCTCTGTGTTTTTGTGATCTCTGGTCTTTGATCTCTCCCAAAACAGGGAGCTCAACCATGCTCATGACAATGGCCTCCAGGTCTCTGTAAGCACCCACGTTCTCTCTACACAGATTCTACTCCCCAAGGCAGACAGAGGACAAACAGCAGTAGGCTGTTTATACAACAATATATAGGATTTCTCACACTGGTAATTTTCCAGACCTTGGTATTCCCAGCTGTAAGGCCACTTGAGACAATCCACCATGCTCCTTCTGAATGAAAAGCCATTCTTCTGCTTTTAACCCTTTGCTGTCAACACCACCCTTCCCAGGGATGTGGCATGCAAAGCCACATTAGCCATGCTGTTCATGATCTAGCCACAAGGACTAGGGCTACCAGGTGACGAAGTAGGATCTTCTTTCAATGCTGTGTCCAAACCTAGTTGGAATGTGCATTTCCCTGAGACTCTCTGAGATATCAGCAGCATTTGTATGTATCAGTCACCCTGATACAGAAGGGCTGTCTTGTAGGCAAGGATAATGAATGTCCACCTGTTCCTCTGGCTTTCAGGATATCTGCCCTCCTGTCCTCTGCTGGGCAGCAGTGTCGTGGCCTAGGGACTATGTCCCCGTGATCTGCTTAGTGCTGGGTTCCTTCAGAGAAAACTAGGTGAGGCTGGACCAACCAGCTGCTTGTACCAGATCTAATTAGTCCACGGGTTTTCTGGGCTGCCCTCCCCAGAGCAGGGGTCTGGTCTGAGAGAGAGCATTAAACCTCAGGGAGATGATCTTGTCTGGGTTGCTGGAGCTGCTGGCTGTGTCCCAAAGCAGGGCTGCCTGCAATGAGAAGTGTCTGGCCTCAGGGACCCACAGCAGGAAGGTGAAGGATGAACCTGGCTCACTTCTGGCACAGTTTGATGACAGCTGGGGATCTGGAGCTCCAGAGTTCCTCCTGGGCTGGCTCCAGACTGTGCAGCTGACCTGTGTCCTCATGCAGAAGCAGTACAGCTTCCTGTACGAGGCACTTCTCGAAGGCTTGCTCTGCAGCAACACCGGGGTCCCAGTGGAGAGCATCGCCACCCTCGTCCACTCCCTTCGAGCAGATGAGACCTCGGGCCACAACAGTGTCCTAGAGAAGGAGTTCAAGGTACCACCAGGAGACGGTGCACTGGTGCTGTGAGGGCTCATCTGTGATACCAACTCCCTCCCTGCTCCCCTTCCCAGCGGTGGGATGGAGATGGGGGATCATTCCTCTGGAGTGGCCCAAGAAGGTGAGTTGCTGACAGGCAGGACTGACTTGGGTGAATAATTTCTACAGGCCCTGCAGAGATTTTCTGAGTTGTTCCAGCTCCTGCCATGCAGAGAAGCAGAGAAACCCAGAAACCAACCCAAGAACCGCAAGCCAGGGATCTTGCCAGGTAACTCTGGCAGGGCTGGGCAGCCTCTTGCCCTAAAACCAGTGCCTGACAGCAGCGGAGGGGGGAATGATTCTTTCCTGCCGCTTCCCTCCCGGCACATGACACTGACAGGTTCTGCTCAAGGTCCAGTCATTGTTTTCTGGTTAGTTGATAATAAATACAGATTAGGCTGGTTCCTTCTGAGCCTGTTCCAGGTACATGAGGTCCACGTGGGATAAGTATGTCCCTGGTCTAAACTTTCCCAGTGGAGAAGCTCAGATGAGGCACATTAGGGAGCAATGAGGAGGGTGGATCTGCTGTTCCCCCAACCACGGGGTTTTGGGCATCCCTCATCAGGGTGCCCCGAGCTTTTACAGCCACGGGTCTGTGGTGCTGCCTGTGTATTCAATCCGCTCCAACCCATGCTGCAGGGAGCTATGTTGACTGCATCTGTTGCAGGAAGAGTCTCCTGCCTTACTGTAGGGAGAGAACGACCCATCATTTCCCTCTCTCTGCTCCTTGCCTCTGCAGCGGATTCCTGCCGGCCCATCCTGATGTCCTCGGTGAACGCAGACGGCTCGCCAGCTTACATCAACGCCGTGTTTGCCAGCGTAAGACTCCGGCCGCCGCGGGAGTGGGAGCTGCTCAGGGCAGCAGGGACCCTCCTGCGCACCCCTGCTCAAGGCCAGGGTAGAGCATCCCGCTCAGGGCTGAGATGTCCCAGCCCTCGGGCTCCTGCACGGCGACTGCTGGCCCTGCTGCCAGGAGATGGCCCCCGCGATCGCCATCGGCGGAGCCCTGCCTGCGCAGGCAGCGCAGCAGCGTGTGCCGGCACAGCCTGCTGGGTGCTGAGCCCGGGTGTGATGGGCTGAGAGGGCAGCGGGGCGCAAACCTGAGCTGCTCTGAGCAGGGCGGGGGTGGCCTGTGTCTTCTCCATCTCAGCAGGGCGCTAGGGAGCTGTTCCAGCTGTGGGAAGGCAGAATTCCCTCGAGGATTGTGGGACTCTCCCCCCCCACACACATTGTCACATCTTTTGCAGACGTACACCGAGGAGGAGAGAATCATCGTCACCCAGCTGCCTCTCCCCACCACGCTGGTGGATTTCTGGGCTCTGGTCTGGGATTACACTTGCACATCAGTAGTTGTGCTGAATCAACTTGAGGATCTGGACAAGGTCAGCAGCCCAAGCGCAGCTCTCCCCTCTCCTGGCTCCCTGTGGGCCTGAGCAGTGGGATTTCTACCTTTGCCCCTGTATGGATCTTACCATTAGAGCCCTGCTTGCACCAGGACCTACTGCAAGCTTGTGGGGCTCCACCTGGGACAGCCCTGAGGACAGTCCCAGCACCACAGCTCCACAGCAGTGGGCTGTCCTCTGTCTCACTGCAAGCGAGCATTCCTCAGGTTTTGTTTACCCCTACCCAGGTGTCTTCTCTGATGAAGTGTTGTTTTCTTGCTGCAGCACTGGCTTGGTGGCCAGCAAGTGTCTGGCAGAGCCATGTGTATGCAGCTTATGGGCAAGGGGCTGGTGCGAGCCCAGCCACGTGAGATGCCAAGCTCTGCCCCGCATGCAGGTGGGGCCCTTGTGACCGTGCACCTGTCCTCCTCCCCCAGACATACGTGCAGTTCTGGCCCACCCAGGGCGAAGATGACTATGGCCGTTTCCATGTCCAGCTGATCTCAGAGGAGCCTGGGGCTGGCTTCACAACCTGGACGCTTGTCCTCAGCAACAGGCAGCAGGTGAGCCCTTTGCTCAGAGATGGCAAACCCCTTTGAGAAGAACCTCTGCAAGAGCAGGGAGGACCAGCTGTCAATTGGCTTTAGTTTGGGGTCAAAGTCACAGCTAGAGATGGCAGAGGGATCTCGTGGGGTCATGGCAGGGCACTGGCCAGAGCAGAGTCTTTTGCCTTGGGAGAGAGGCTAATGCCAAGAAAGTGAGGCTGCAGGCAGAGGTACAAGTCAGAGGTGTTTTTGTGTACCTTTCCAACTGGAGGGCAGCAGCTATGGATGGAGTTTGTGCATCTCAGTGGTTCATGGAAGGGGAACTATTGCAAGCAGCTGGACACAGGGGTGGTGTCAGACTGAGCTGCGCCTGGTGCTCAGCTTTTCTCTTATGCTCTGTCTATCTGTTGGTCTCAGAGCACTTGGTGGAGAAGAGCAAAGTCTGGAGTGGCATGTTCCACTGTGGAACTGCTCCCTTGATCCAGTGTGCACGGCTGAGCCAGGACTGGCATGCACTGTCCCTCCCCTTCCCTCCATGAACACCATAGGTCTCTGCTCTGCCCAGCCCACTGTCTTTCTTCCCCACTAGCCCAAAAAATCTGCAGTGGAAATCCAGTTACACCAACTGACAGACTGGCCCATGCAGCAGCATCTTCCCCCACACCCTGACACCATCATCAGCTTGCTAGGGAAGGTGGAGACACACCATCGGCAGAGCCAAGATGGACATATCCTTGTCACCTGCTGGTGAGTGATGTCTTCTGGAGGAGCAGCCATGGCACAGAGCTGGACACAGCTCAGGCTGTGTCAGTGAAATTGGCCACAGTTCCCTCTCGGGTGGATGTATGGATATGAATTCAGCTATGTTAAGGGAGGAAGGCTTCCCTGTGGAGGCTCGTTGGGTATGGGATCTGCGGCCAAGATTATCTTCAGAGTCTGGGGGTCTAGAGGGACACTTCTGAAGCTCAGCCCTGCCTGGTCCCAGAGCAAATGAAGCTCCTCTTGCCCTCCTCCACAGGGATGGAGCCAGCCGGAGTGGGATCTTCTGTGCTGCAAGTTTCCTGTGTGAGCAGATCCAAAGCGAGGGGATGGTGGATGTATCCCAGGCTGTGAGGATGCTGAAGAGGCAGAGGAGACAGTTCATTAAAGATGTGGTAGGTGCTGACTTGAAACCCTGCTGGGATGGCAACACCAAAACAAGAGCCATATCTTGGATTGCCACAATAGCTGCCCTAGCCCCTCTGTGGTCAGATCATCCTGAGGCCAGGTGTAGATGAGATCCTTGAAAACTCCCTTTTCTGCTGCTGGGACATACCCACTCCCTCACTGGCAGGTTCTGCAGAACTGAAGGGGCACCAAAGATCCTGCATGATGAGTGGCCCCTTTCTGGTCCACCTGACTGCTCAACACTTGGTGTCCTGGAGGTTGGCTCTCCTGCCAAAACCAGCTGGCACCAGTGCTGGTGTAGTCCATACTTCCAGCTCCTGGAGCACATGCCTGGATTCCTCAGCAGGGGAAGGTGGACTCCAGCTGGGAGGAGGAGAGTAGACTGGGATGCTCTGTGTTAGGAAGCTGTTGGAGACCAATGCTGATATGCCACTGCAGGTGCTGGTCCACCAGAGTCTCATGTGCATCCTTTTATCCACAGGAACAGTATGGCCTCTGCTATGAACTAGCCCTCAGTTATCTGAATTCATTTGAAACCTATGGGAATTTCAAGTAGGGGCATGACCACAGCCTATCTCTGGATGGGACTTTGACTCCCTGGACAGCCCTTCATCAGTAACAGTGGAAGCAAGAGAAAACAAAAGGGATGTGCATGACCCCAAGACGCCTCACTCCCCTGAAAAACCACCCCAAGGGTCCTCTGTGGCTGGAGAACACAGGCTAGACTGTCTCCAAATTTTGGCCAGGCGTAGAAATGGGAACTTGACCCTCTGCCCACCATTTGTGCAGGAACTTATCTGGAATCACAGCCTGAGTATGCAGACCAGAGCAGAGGCACCAGGACTTCACTTATCCTTCATTGCCAAGAATGAAGAGAACAGCTGCCCCATCCAGGTTCCCTTGTCCCCTCAGGTAGCCCCAAAGAAAGTGGGGTGACACCAACACCCACATTTTGTTTGGTCAGGGAGGTCTCATAGTGCTGTAAGATCCATGGTGCTCAGGAGCACAGGATATCTGTCCTACTTTGGGAGAAGCATGAAGCCCAAAGTCAACAAGAGCCAAGAGTAGGACAACGCATGGTCCTGTAGGGCTAAACTGGTCCTTCAAACCCCACACAATCTCTTCCTGGGGCTGCATCTTCCTGGTGCTGCTGCAAGTGCCACTGCTCTACCAGCTCCACAGAGGCTCTCTCATCAGCCTGTCTGGCTGAACCATGGCAATCCCAGGTTGTAGTGGCTCAACATGAATATCCTGGATGCGGTTCAAGGAGCAGCACAGAGACAGGTCCTGCCTTTGCTGCACAAAGGCAGAAGACTTCAGAACCAGGAGTGACCCCATGGCTCTCTGTCCCGTGTCTCACCAATAAAGGCCACGGTGGTGGTGACCTCCAATCTTCGCTTTTCTTCCAGGTTTTACCTGACACAGAGGCCACAAGGGAGCTGAAAGCACAGAGATACCACAGCATGGGCACAGAATACACTCTTGGCCAAAATCTGTGTTGAGGGCCATCACCCTTGATGGATTCCCAGCACACATCTGCTCCAAACTCACATTAGAGCCGTCCAGCTCATCTCAGGAGGTCAGAAAAGCTGTCAGGCACCACTAGGGGAATATGGGGTCACAGTAGCCCAGATTGTGGCTCCCCTCAACAAGGCACAGTCAGCTCCCTGCAAGGGAATATGACCCCACAGGGGCAATGAGAGGACCAGGCAGGAGCTGTGTGGGACAGGCAACCCCTCCAAACCATAAGCCTTTATTTGTTGTCCAGACAGAACAGGCAGAGTCACAAAGCAGTCCAGCCAGGCCAAGCAAAGTCTGGGCTTGGCTGAATATCAACAGAGAGGGCAGAAGGGTTGGGAACACAGAGGACAGCAGGAGAATGCCATCAACCTGAGCCTGTGTGAGTCTGGGACTGGGAAATCCAGCATACAAGTCCTGCTTCCAGGAAAGCAAAAATGAAAAGCAAAGCCTGGAAAAAAAGGATTACAGAAAGCCAGATTCAAAGGCTTTACAAAAGCAGTAATCAAAACCTGGGAGGTGAAGGGGCTGAGGAAAGAAAAAGCTCAGCCCTCCTGGGCCTTCTGTTTTCCTCTTGCCCTGCTGAATTGGATGAATTGCATGGGACCCTCATGCTGGTCACAGTCACAGGAAAGCCAGGGGACATGGCAGCCATCAGCACTGGGCTGGGGTCATACTTCCCATTTTCTCCACATCTTCTCTGCTCTGGATGTCTCCTTTACCGGTGGAGAAAAAGAATACCCAGTGTCAGAGACAGGCTGGAGCGCATGGCAGTGCCTGCCACAGCCCGACCCTTTCATCCCAGCTGTGCCCAACCACAGGGCTCCAGAGGTGCCTGTCAGTGCTGAGGTGAGAGCAGCAGCCCCTCAGCCTGACCCTCCTGAGACCCCTCCCTGCAGATCCCTGGGAGAGATGGCACAGACATGGGTCACTCAAAGACCTGAGCCTTTGGGATGCTTGTCTTTGCTCACCCTGTCCCTGCTCCAGGGGGGCTCAGTGGGCAGAGCCATCCTGACCATTCCTGGCTAAGGCAAATCAGGAAATGTGTCAGTGCAGTGTACAAACTGCTGCTTCTCCTGAAACTCAGGTTCCCCTGGGAGGTTGCTGTCCCACAGCCCTGTAGTCGCCCTGTGATGGTTGTCCACAGAATTGCATTTTCCTACCTTTTTAATTATCCTCCTTAGTTTTGTTAGGCAAATACTTCCTTTTCCTGGAAAGGCAAAGAGGAGTCCTGGGTAAGAAACTGGACTGTATGTACCTGCTGAACCTGTCCCCTTTGTACCTGTTGAACCTGTCCCCTTCCTACTCACCTGGAGAGCACAAACCACAGGATGACTGCAGCCACAAGGAGGACTGCCAGCAGCACAACCAGTCCAGTCACAATCCAATGCCCATGGCCCGCAGTCTGCCCTGCAACTAACAGAGGCAGGGGTGAGTGCCACAGCCTGGCCTCCTGCTGGCAATAGCCCTAGAATGGCAAAGTGTATGTGACCGTGTCCTGGCTGAGGTTTCTTCTGGGAGGGAGGATCGACCCATGTGCAGGGATTTTGCTCTGTTCCATGTGACACCCAAAAGCTCTTGTGGGGGGCCAGCTCATTTCCAGGGAAGCTGCCTGGCTGGCAAAAGGGAACATGAAGCAGAGAGGCTTGGGCACCACGAGCAAGGAGACACTTACCAACAGAGAAGCTGTAGCAGACACAGGTGAACTTCTCTGCCTGTTGGACGAGACAGGAGGGAGAGCTCAGCCCACTCCTGCAGCACTACCCTAGCCGGAGGCAAAGGTCCCCAGCCAGGGCCACCGAGCGAGCCGGCTGTGGCCCAGGAGCTCAGGGACAGCACCCTGCCGAGGCACGGGACAGGAGTGTGCCCTCACAGGCAGCCCGGACCCAGCGAGGGGCCCAGCCCGGCCGGCAGCACCCCCAGAGAGCAGGAGCCCCCGCTGGGTACCTGCGGCTCGAGGCGGACGAGGCGCAGAAGGGCCGTGTAGTCGCAGCCCGGGCGGAGGGCAGCGTTGTGCTGGCCCCGGCCGCGGCTCCCGTCGCCCAGCACGAAGTCCGTGGGGGCGGTGAGGTTGAGAACAGCGGCCAGGTACGTGCTGGCGTTGAAGAGCTGTGCCTGCCCCGAGCAGATGCTCTCGATCACCGAGCCGTTGTGCGTCGTGGCCACGATCAGCTGGTGCTCCCTGCGGGGCCGAAAGTCAGCGGGACGCGGGGACAGGGGCACGGTGGAAGGGAGGCGTCCGCAGGCCATCGCTGGCGTGGGGAGAGCCCTGCCGGGGCTGCAGAGCTGCGGGGGCTGCGCTCACCCGGCTGCCTCAGAGCCACGGGCGATGGGGCGCAGGGGAAGCACGGCCGTCCCTTGCGATGGGGCGATGTCGCGGACGCTGCGGCAGCTGATGCCCTCGGGGCGCGGGGTGTCTGAAGGGGAACAGCCGGGCAATGAGCAGCGGCAGGGCTGGGCGAGCAGCAGGGGCAGCCTCGGGCAACGCGGGCTGCCGAGCACGGCTCGTCTGTGCCCGGGCTCCTGGCACGGGCACGCAGCAAAGCTTACCGGGGCTGCCGCTGCTGCTGTGGAATTCCCTGACCAACGCGGCCCCGGCTCCAGCAGCCGTCAGTCCCTGGATCATCACGGCGTAGCTGCTGCCAGGGCTGTGCTCCGGCAGCCGGAGCTCGGTGACGGAGCCATTGAGCCGCAGCCGCTCCGTCTCCAGCACGCTGCTGTCCCCTGAGCTCCTGGCTGTGATGCTCAGCTGCGGACAGGAGACGCAGCTGGAACGCAGCCGCTCCCAGCTGCCCACCTGCTGGGAAGGTGCCCGCAGCTGGCAGCGTCCCTGCCAGCCTGCCCTTCCCTGTGCCTGGCCCGGCTGGGCAAGGCTCTGGAGAGGAACGGGCAGGAGCCTCAGCTCCATGAGGGGACCTCAAAACAGAGAAGGGGAGAGGAGGAATTTGGAGCCAACACTCGGGATGTGTGAGCAGCAGCCTCTGTGAGCAAAGGGCTGAGCCTCTGAGAAGGGAAGAGGGAAGCTGTTCGTTTGAAGGGAGGTAGATACATGTACTGAGCCTGAGGACAGGTCACCCCAGGTGTATTGTGACACCAATGCCACTGTGGTGACATCCTCCACCAGAGGAATATAAGCTTCTCTTTTCTCTTGTGTAAAGTTGGACTCTGAAGGCTTTCTCTAAGAGAAAAGGAGAACTGAAGTTTCAATATGTATTACAGATGAAAGGTCCCCATTTGCCCATGCATCATCTGAATTTGTCATTTGTCATGAGATCCCTGGCCATTGTCACTTCCTGCCTTTACAGAAATATGTCCTGGGTTTATGCAAAAGTGGAGACAACTGAAAGTGGAAAAAAGGGATTTTTTTTCATGAACACTGGTGTTTCAGAGCAGGCAACCAGCTGAACAGGCTCACAGCATTGTCAAAATTTGTCTGACAGTTTCTCTAGGACAGAGATAAGAAGCAGCTTCCAAGGTCCCTGTCAAACCGTGGAGACCTCTGTCCTCAGAGTGGACCTAGAGCATTTTGAGAACAATGTCACCAGCACACAGACCCCCTCCCACTGCTAGAGAGCAGGGTTTTGCTGGGTAATGTGTCCCAAATCCAAAGACAAAGGAGACGCTTCTAGCCATGCATTGAGGAAAACTCAACAGAATGGCGCAAGTCTCTGGAGGAGGGGCTTTCAGGAGGGACTTTCAGAGGATTACTCAAATCACAAGTTTTCCTGTGGCAGGAACCAGAAACAAGTATGCAAGAGGCACAGGAAACCTTGGGATGCCACCCCAGAAGACACGTCACCATGTGTTGCAAACCAACCTCCAAACGCCGGCCAAACCCAAAACAGAGCAGACCCAGGAAGTAAGCCCAGAGGACATGAAGCACTCACACCTCTCTGGGCATCTCCACAGCATGAGGAATGTTGAGAATTAAACAGAAAACACGTGTGCTGATCAAAGCCAGATATTTACTGGCTTGGAGCTGCGGCTCATCCCAGCTGTCCCTTCCCCACACTTCCCCGTGTGCCTGCACAGAGCTCCAGGCCGGGAGGTGAGGGTCTGCCCTGGTCCCTTGGTACCTGGTATCCGATGATCTCCCCGTTGCAGGAGGGCAGCGAGTTCCACCTGAGAGAGCCCCTGTCGGGATCCAGCCACAGCTCCTGCGGTTTGTCCGGCACTGGAAGCACAGACAATGGGGTCGCACACAGGGCCATGAGCAGGGACTGCGGCCAGAGGAGGGTGCAGGCAGCCCCTGGCCAAGGGACAGGCTGCAAAGGGACTCCCTGCGAAGGGTTTGTCCCCTGCAAAGGCTGCGTGTGCTGCAGCAGTGGGAAGCACAACAGTGTGGTGTGGAGTGGGACAATGAGAACGGGGCGTGCCCTGCTCAGGGCTCTCCCAGCCCCTCCCCAGAGCCCCACAGGACCCAAGCAGCCCTGATCTCAGGCACATCACTGCAGGGAGCAGAGGTACTTTGGCTGAGCTGACAGGTGAGGGGAACATCTATCCACCTCTGACACAGCTCTGGACTGTTCCTTGTCTCTGATATTTCTGTGCACATACCTGTTTCCTCCGTCATGAACAACCATGAAAAAAGGGTTGTGTTGGGGGGCAAGTCAATGCTGACACTGTACTGAGTGTAGGGCTGCAAAGGGGAGCAGGTGAATGTTCCCTCCTGGCCATGTAACATCTGCTCTCCATTCACCTCCTCAGCCTCACAGGGAGGAGACGAAGGCACTGCCAGCCGACACATGGCCCTCATGCCCTGGCAGGCATCAGGGAACCTGCAGGTCCAGTTCAGTTTGATGCTGGTGCTGGAAATCTCAAGGGTCTTAGGGTCAACCTGGAGCACTTCTGTGAAGGAAAGATTGCCAGAAGGTCACTTTATTCCCTTCCACTCCCAGCCATGTAAGGATGCTGCTGTCAGACAACCTTGATCATCCCCCAGCCCAGTGGGATGGAAAGTGAGACTGAAGCTGGTCACTGCAGCTCTCTCCAGGGGGAGCAGGAGCAGTTGAACAGCAATGAATGTGGGCAAATGTGTAGACTACTACTGCTCAAGCGATTTTCCCCATTGATTCAAAAGTGAGGTGTCTGTGTGTCCCAGAACCTCTACAGTCCATCAGGTACAGCTCTGTTCTCCCTTGGAGGGAACATGAATGCCCTAAGCTGTGAGAAGAGGGTGCTAAGCCTGCACCCAGCACAGTGCAGAACCTGGAGGGACCCAGCCCACATGGAGCAAGCTGTGGTACTCACAGCCACGCTGTCTGAGAGGACACAGGCAGCAAAGCCCTCTGATCTTGCTCCAACAGTGATGCCAAGTGCTGGCCACAAACTCCACCACAAAAGCCTCTCCCATGCTTTTCTCCTTTGTGCACATGCTCTTGCCAGAAGCCCTTAGGGAGACTCTTATCACCCCAGTGGTGACCTGCAGGCTAAACTTGACACCTGCCATTTCACTGGGCAGCATGGAGCCCAAAACCTCCTGTGCCCCACATCCTGCTTTCCCTACTCAGGAAGGGCAGAGCAAGGCAGCCAAGAGGGATCCTGATCCCTTCCTTACCACTGCACTCCACACTGGATCGAATGCGGACCCAGACACCTCTGGAGTTCCTTCCAGTCCAGACTTCTCTGTATACAGGTTTCCCATGAGTGAAGGACTGGACTTCACTCGAACATTTGACATGGGTGAAGGATGGCTGGAAACCTTCAGGGCAGCTCAGCGTCACTTCTTCATTCTTCTTATAATTCTGCTGGTCTGGTACCATTTGGAGTCTGGAGTCCCATAGGGGCCTTCGGCACATTTCTGACAGAGGTGAAAGTGCACGTTATTTGGGCTGGATGTGATGAGATGAGATATGGGTGAGTGGTGGGAGACAAATCCCCAGCAACCCCTCCAGCCAATGAAGGGAGAGGGAAGGTGACACATCCATCTGCTGGGATGTGATCTGAGGGAAAGGCTTGTTGGGAAGGGGCTTTCCTGATGCATGGAAATTGTGAATGGTCACTCGTCCATGAACCTGCCCCATTCACACTTGTGTCCATGGGCACAATATTCCCTCCTCCAAAGCCCAGAGCAGGGACATTCCCCTGCACCAGGGGACTCCCTCCAGCCTCTCATTCAGGCCTGTCAGCCAGCCCAGCTCAGGTGGCACTTGCTGGGCCACGGCACCACCACTCCTGCTGGCATGCATGTCCCTTCAGCCATGGCTCATCCCTCCCCCAGGGATCAGCCACGGCCCTGTTACACTTCTGGGCTCCCTGTTCTCACTCCCTCAGTGCCTTGGCTGCTCCCCTCCTGCCCCACACCGCTGGCAGGGGGACAGGGCTGAGCAGTGCCTTCCCCATTCACATCTCCTGATTTACCAATGCCCCTGCCCCTTTCTCCTGACACAACCCTTCCTTCTTCTCATCACCTTCTCACCAAAATTCACCACCCTCCAGGACAAGTAGGCTCAGCTGGTCCCAGCAGTTTGTCCAATGCTGCAGGGGGAGGCTTTGCGGCAACAATTCCTTCAGAGAAGGATGCTGGCTTCTGGGAGGAGCCCTTGCCTGTTCAAGCCTCTGTAAGAAGCTTTGTGAGGCTTGAAGGGGTTTAAAATACAATCTGCCTTCTCCCAAAGGGGCACACATGGAATCTCACAAGGTGCAGACCAAGTGTGCCATAAAGGGAAATGCTGTGACAAGCCACTTGTGCTCAGGCTTTGCTCTCAAACAGCCCTGATGGCAGAAGAGCAGAGATGCCCAGCTAAGCAGCTTTGTCCCCTGGCACATGGCCATGACCCACCCCATGCTCAGAGACCCAGCCACTGATCCTGCCCCAATCCATCTGTCTGGCAAAGCAGCAGCAAGCTCCTTCTTGCACTGCTCTCAGCAGGCACGGTGTCCCTCAGGCACACCTGGGGATAGGATGAGTACAGAAAGTGACATCTACCTGAAGACCCTTCCCCTGATTCACAGTGTGCGAATTGATGCCATTCCTGCCCACTGTCTCCAGGGAATGATTGGCAACCAAAATGGTTTTCTGGAGGGCATGACCCACCACCACACATCCAGCCCAGTCCTGTCTCTCCCACAGAACCCAAGTGTACACTGCATTGTAGCTCCTGTCCCTGGGGCAGACAGAGGCTGCCCCAGCTGACAAAGCCCTCAGAGGAGCCCAGGGCTGCAGGCAGTGAAGATGAATATCCAGCATAGAGGAGGAAAGGCAGCAAAAGCTTCCAAGAGGAAGAACCACTTCTTACCTGTTCCCTGGGGCACTATTTGGATGTTGAAAAATTCTTCCTGGCCACGTGCTGACAGTAGAGACGCAAGGGCCAGGAGAAACCTCAGAGCCAGTGACTGCAGGGCCATCCTAGAGTGAAGTCCTCAGGCAGGACTGAAATCTCAGCCCCACTCGCTGCCTCTGAGCTCAGGCATCCGTATCTGACTGCAAGGCTTGCAATCACAGGAAGGAAACAGACACATCTCCTCATGAGATGCAGGAGGCTTCCTCTTTGGGCAGGGAACCTCCCATCACTGTCAGCACTTCTGCCTTTTGATATCTTTTTGCCCCAGGAGCATCCAGGCTCGGGAACTCAAGAGAAGGAACCTTGTCACCAATATCCCAGATTTTCCTCCTATAACCCTCCTAGTTACCAGGACATTCCAGAAGTTTTACTCCTGTTACTGAGGTAATATCCAAGTGCTTCCTGACACCGCGTGGGTTTTAGAGTGGTGATGAGTCACTTCCACTCAATGATCACAGGAGATGGAGGACCTTTGAGAAACTACACAAAGACCTGGTCAGAAGCACGGATAGGAATGGGGACAAGAATTGCAAGGAGTACTTCAATGCCTGAAACAGTCCATGGCCCTTCTGAAAGAAACACTCAGCCCACAGCCTCTCTCATCCTTCCCCGCTTCTCTATCCTCAGCTGCCTCCTCCTCCTGCTCTGTCTCAGCCTGGCAGCACTCTCCTCTGTCCCCAGGCATGCAGACCATGCTGCCCTACAGTGCCAGCTGTACGGTGCTTGAGAAAACACTCACAGTACTAAACCATGCCCCTTGCTCATCAGCAGCCACCACTTTTCTCTTCCTCCAGAACCTCTCACCCACTCTGGATGTCTTGGATTCTAGAAGGTTGGGTGATCAGACATGGGGGGGCTGCAGAGGCACAGAGACCATACTTGTCCCTCAGCTTTGCCTGCACATGCACAGGACACACTCCTGCCCAGGGCAAAGGGTGCCCTGCCCACGGCTCCCCTCAACAAGGGGCAGTTAGCCCAGTACCCACAGGGAACAGCACCTCACAAGGGCAATGAGGTGACTAGGCAGGAGCTGGGGGCAGCAGGTAGCCCTGTCCAGACCACAAGCCTTTACTGACTGTCTGGCCAGAGCAGGTGGAGTCAGGAGGCTGATAGGCCAGGGTATGACTGGGAATGGGGGGATGGAGTGGGAAGCAGCATAGCCAAGGAGGTGGCAACTGTTCTCCCCTATCCCAACCCTTCTCACTCCGCTTTCTCAACCAGCAGCAGCCACACAGCATTGAATTTCTCTTCTCCTCTCTGCCCAAGACCCACAAAGAGCTGCTCCATCAGGCACACATGTCACACCAGCAACAGGTCACAGGAAGGAGATATTTTGGTCCCAGGGGCCAGTTGCAGGTACTGAGCTGATGGGCAGACAGCTCATATGAAGAATTGTCAAAACATGCCTTTACCAGCACATGCAAGTCATGCCAGGCTGAAAAAAAAAAAAAAAAGCTGGAGAAGAGGGAGGTCAAGTGCTCTATGTTCTGGCAGTGTACTCCTCAACAAGGAGAGCCTTCAGGCTGGCCCTCAGCCTCCAGGCTGCATTGGGTATTGGCAGGTTTGACAGAGGAGAAGGAGAACACTGAAGCAAAAAACCGTGACAGCTCTGTGTTCAGGGCTGTAAAAAGCACAGCCAGAACCAGCTTGTCACACCCGAGTCCAGGAGCTCAGGAGAGACTCTGCACCCAAGGGCAGGAAAAGGAGATGGGATAATCACAGGCAACACACAGAGTTGGAGAAAAGAGAGGTTGATTGCCCCATTTGCCAGCAGTGCACCCCTCACCAAGGAGAGCCTTTGGCCTGTGCCTCAGTATCCAGGCTGCTCTTGGCACTGGCATCCCACAGGGTGGGAGACAGTGGCTGTTGGAGGGGATGGGACAGCAGCAGCAGCCAAGAGCCAGCAGATCCCAAAGGCTGCAGGACACAGATGTCCCAAGAGGGCCAATGCCCACTGCACCTCACAAAATGGGAGAGGAGCACCAACACCCAGAGAGGAGGACACAGACCAACACAGAGGTCCAGCTGTGCAAGTGGAGATGGTGTTACCTGTAGGATGGGGAGGAGGGATATCAGCCCCCAAAGCATTGCACTGGGAGCATACAGCACCTCAGGTGTGCTTCCTTGGAGCTGCCGGGGGCTGGAAAAGCCTACACCAAGCTCCTCTATGAAGACCCATGGGGTCAAGGCTTTCACACACAAAACAAGGAGGACCCAAGACAAGGTGGGAGCTTTTGTGGGCCAGGCAGCCCCTGCCAAACAGAACAATTTATTGGTTGTTTCAGACACAGCAGCACAGTGGCCAGGGCAGCACAGCTAGGCCAAATTCAAGCAGAGGACAGGGTCTAGATGGATACAAGGACACAGATTGGAAAGAGGAGTTGTGAGCTCCTCCATTTGCAGGGAACATTTGCAGGCACCAGGATGCTGGTTTAGATGGCTATGCCAGAGCACTGGAGAACCACCAGGACATATCCTTGCCTTAAGCTGCTCCTATGCTGTGGCAGAGGATTCTGGAGCTAGATGAAGAAGAAAATTTGGGGGGAAGCAATAATCATGAGATAATTCATTGTCCTGCTTCTGCTGGTGGAGGACCAAGCCTCAAGAAGGGAAGTGCCATCACCATTGAGCCTCAGATGTCCATTCCAGCTGCTTTTCTTCCTTGCTGCTGACTCTCCAGAACAGGCAGGGGCTTGGGAAATGGCTCTCGAGCCTGGCCACATTTACCTGAGGAGAACAAGAGAACCCAGGGCAGAGGCTGCTGCATGCCCTCGGCAGCATGAGGAGCTCAGACACACCATCACAGCTGGCAGTCCCCACTCTCTCTGTGCCATGTGGGGTCACAGGCAGGACAACCCATTTCCTACCTGCATCCCTCTCAGGAAAAGACTCGATCACGCAGTAATTATCCCCCTGTACATTCTCATAGGGCTGGAGGTCTGGGGGAGACAAGAGACAGAAACAGCCTGAGGGACCCAGGGGCTGTGGGAGAAGGAGCAGGGCAGCCTCAGGCAGGCAGCATCACCAGGGGCTGCAGATCATCCTGGGATGCACACCATCAGACAGCAAGGCTGGGAAGGGCTGCTGCCTACCCCAGAGAGAGTGAGAAGGAGGACCAGTTCCCAGCCCTCAATGGCACCTCAGCGACACCCCAGCCAGGAGGTGCTGGAAGAGGCTACCGAGCAGGGTCTCAGCTGGGAATAGATGTGGGACACGTTGGTCTGACAGGTCCGCCAAAGCCAGCTGGGCTGCCTGGAGCTACCTCAGAATGCCACCAGGCCCTCCTGAAATACACCTGCTCCCCTCCCAGCTCCAGCCCTACAGTCCCCTCTGTGCGGGGATCCTACCTGTGTACTGATCCTCCTCGGCTTTGCTGGGCAAGGCCTTCTTTTTTCTGGGAAGGCAAAGGGCAGTCCTGAGTCAGGGAGAGGCTGACCAGGGCCACACCCTGCTGAACCCAGCAGCAGTGGCATGGAGGGCTCTGCACACCCTCCTTCTGTCCTGGCAGGCATTGCCCACCTACAGCCCAGGGGACAGCAGTGGCAGCAGCACCAGCAGCAAGGGGAGAGGGTCTCTTAGCACACATGGCCCCGTCCCAGCCCTGAGGAAGACACTTAGAGCCCCAGCTAGGAGCCCTAGAGCCAATTTGTGTTAGGACCAGCCAGCTGCATCCTCTGCACCCAGAGAAGGGTAGGAGCAGCTGGGGAACCCTCTCTGTCCCCACGCACCCCACAGCACAGCATGGCCAGAGACAGAACCGAGACTCCAAATCTCCTGCAACTCACCTGGACAGCACGAACCAGAGGATCCCAGCAGACAAGGGGATCAACAGCAGCACCACCACCACAACAGTGACTGCTGACCCAGGCCAGGGGCCTGGAGACTGCCCTGAAACTAGCACACAGAGAGCAGTGGGTGTCACAGCCTGGGCCATGTACCAGCAGTGGTGCACCAGCCTTGCTGCTGGGTGTCTGCACGTGTGTAGAAATGCATGTCCAGACCCTGCTGCCCTGGCTGCTGCAGGGACAGGCAGCAAGACCTCCTGCCTGCACGTCTGCTTGGGCAGAGCAGAGGGAGGCTCTGGAGCACAGGGCCTTGTCCCATGGCCCCAGCCAGAGCATCTGGCAGCCTGCTCAGCCACCTTGCACACAGCAGGAGGACACAGAGCCAGGATCAGCAGCCCTGGTGCTCTCTGACCTTGAGCCACCTGTGCACCCAAATGCAGGGATGGGTGTCACCTTCTTCAGTGGAAGAGTAGAGGGGGCAGGTCTGGTATCAAACGCACAAACAGTGGCTGAAGAGGTGCAGCCCCTCTGCAGACCTGCCAGTGGAAGCCTTCGGGGAGGGACTCACCCAGATTCATGCCCAGTGCTGAGCCAGGTGCCCACACGCCCTGCCCCTGTCTGGGACAGGGTGGTTGCACACACAGGTCTGGAAACTGCTCTGGACTCAGTACTCACCCCCTGAGAGGCCACCCCAACCAGACATAGGGCAGAACAACCATTACCCACGGCGAAGGTTTCAAATTCCAGCTGTGATGCAGCCCCAGCCCCAGCTGCCGTCAGGCCCTGCACTGTCACCAGGTATTTGCTGCGAGCTGTCTGATGAGGTGGCATATACTCAGAGACAGACTGGTTCACCAGCACCTGTCTGAAGTCAAGGAAGCTGCCGTCCTCTGCCCTCATGGTGGTGATGTTCAGCTGGAGGAAGGACAGGGAGCTGCTAGACAGTAGCACCAACATCCTGCTACTGCACTGGGCAGCTCTCTGGAGAGGGTCTGCTACTGCTGGCTGGGCACAAGAGGGGACCTGGCCCTACCAGGAACACCAGCAGGGTACAGCCTGTGGGCCCTGGCCAAGGAGGGCTCACACCTCTCCTCAGGCTGTCTGCACAGAGCTCCAGGCAAGGTGAGGGGGACCACAGGCACTCCAGGGACTCCTGGTACCTGGTATCCTATGATCTTCCCTTTGCAGGAGGGCAGTGCCTTCCACATGAGGGACCCCGTGCTGCCATTCAGCCACAGCTTCTCTGGTTTGTCTGGCACTGGAAGCACAGGAGAACAGGATCATGCCTGGATAGCAATTATTTGTCCCCCACAAAGGCTGCTTGTGCTTCTGCAGCAGAAATGGTGTGGTGAGGAGGGGGAACACCCTGCTGTAGCACCCTGCACAGCCCCTTCCCCAGACCCCCACAGGCTGCAAGCAGCTCTGATCCTAGGACCACCCTAGCAGGGAGCAGATGCTCTGGCTGAGCTTCAGGGTGAAGGGCATTCTGACATTTCATGTAAACATACCCATTTCCTTTGTGCTGAGGAGCCGTGTGTACAGGATTGTGCTAGGCAGCAGGGAGATGGTGACACTGTAGGAAGTGAAGGGCTGCAGAGGGGAGCAGGTGAAAGTTCCCTCCCGACCTTGTAGCATCTCCTCTACCTTCACCTCCTCAGCCTCACAGTTTGAGGAGGGATGCTGCTCCAGCCGGCACCTGGCCCAAATATTCTGGCACATGTCAGGGAGCATGCAGGTCCAGTTCAGTTTGATGCTGGTGCTGGAAACCTTCAGGGTCTCAGGGACAATCTGGAGGACATCTGTGAAGGGAACATTCCAAGAGGATCACTCCCTCCCTCCCGCTCCAAGGCTTGACATCAAAGTCCATCAACCCCACCATTCCCTCACTTGCCTGTCCCCAGCACAGAGTAGACAAGGACATTCTGCTTTCTCCCATTCTACACATGCCAGAGTTGCCAACAGCACAGACATAAGCCTGGGATGCATCCAGAATTTTCTCTGGATTTCTCTGCCATGCCCTGACCACCCCGAGCACAGGGCACTGATGTTGTGCCACACATGTAGAATTGCTCTCCATGCCTGGGGAGGACAGACTGAGAGCACTGGGAGGGTGTCTGGCTTGCTCACTTACTCACACAGGTGAAGTTCTTTTCCATGAGGTGCCAGGTGTCTGTGCCATTCCTCACTATCCAGCCACTACGAGGAATCACAGAACCTTCCCTTGGCTTCAATTTCACACATTTGATCTCCGTGGGTGGAGGCCAGTACCCCTCAGGGCACCACATCTTCACCACATCATTTGGGTTGAAGGTCTCCTGTTCTTGGTCAAAGATAAACCGGGGATCCCACTGGGGCCTCTGGCATTTCTCTGCACCAACAAGACGGGAAGGTGTTAGCTGGGCAGTGTGGCTCTGCAGGGCATGCCAGGGGATGGAACAGGGCATCCCCTTCCCTGGCCCGTCAGGGCAAGAGGTGAGCTCCAGGAAACTGCATAGAGCAGTCCTTCCACATCAATTTTTGGCAAGAGGATGATGACAAGAAGGACTCCAAACTTCTTCCCCCGGGAAGGGCTAGGAGGAGCTGGAGTCAGGGACTGACAGGAACCCATGAGGGGTTTGTACTGTGTACAATGCCTGCCCAGAGACTCTGATGCCCTGTTTGTCCCTCAGACAACACCCTGATTCCTCCTGAGAAGGCATAAATCCTGTGCCACAAAGCTGGCTCTGCAGCAACAGCATGCAGCAGGGACAGGGAGGGGGGACCAGCACACGAGGAGGGCGCCATGCCTTTACCCTTGTCCTCTGTGCCACAAACACCTGTCAGACCTACAACACCGTAGCCCTGAATTTTCAGCACATGCTCTTGCCAGAAGCCCTTGGGGAGACCCATGTCTCCCACACACCACCCAGCCCCCTGTGAACACAGCCTGAAGCCCTGCATGGTCCCTGACCTCCATGGTCCCTGTGCCATGGGCAGTGCTGGTTACTGCCAAAATGGTATCAAGGTAGGGACCTTTGTACCAAAACTCCCTCCTGCCAGGACCCTCAGGGACTAAAGCTGGCATCAGCCATCACCACACCAGGGCACCCCTGGGACCCCAGCGCAGGCACAGAGCAGTTTTAGGAGCTGCCTCAATGCTGCCTTCAGCAGCACCTGCCATTTCCTCATGCAGCACAGAGCCAGAAGCTTCCTGTGCCCCCACAGGCTCTCCCCTGCTCGGGAAGGGCAGAGCAGGGCAGTCAGGAATGCTCCTGATGTCTCCTTACCAAGGCACAGTACCCTGAACTTGGGCTGAATGTTGATCACACTGCCTCTGCTGTCCTTTCCAGTCCAAGCTTCTTTGTAGATAGGTTTTCCATTGATAACAGACAGCACTTTTCCTGTACATTTGACATAGGTGAAGGGTGGCTGGAAACCCTTGGGACAGCTCAGCATCACTTCTTCATTCTTCTTGTAACTCTTCTGATCTGGCACCAGCTGGAGTCTGGAGTCCCATTGGGGTTTTTGGCATGTTTCTGGCAGAGGTGGAAGTGCATATTAGTTGGGCTGGGAGGTTTCAAGGAGGAGCAGGGTATGTGGTGGGGCCTCAGCAATCCCCAGCAGTCCCTCCAGACAATGAAAGGAGAGGGAAGGTGACACATCCATCTGCTACGATGGGACACCTTGGCAAGGCTGGTTGGGATGGGGCTTTTCTTGTGGGTGAGTGTGGGTGAGTGTGGGTGAGCTGGGGCTGGGGCCTGTCCAGGCAGGTGGTGGACAAGGATGTGCCAGAATTCAGTAGGGGAATGGTCTCTGGTATCAAATGCCTGAGATCCAAGCAGCCACGACATGGCATCAGAATTGCATCCCCGGCCACAGTGATGATGGAAGCTCAGAGATGGAGGAACAGGGCAGAAATTGAGCACAGAGTTTGGTAGGAAGCACTTCCCAACACCCTACTTACCAATGCACACTATGTTCCCCTGAACTTCAATCCACACACCACTGCTCTTTCTACCTAGCCACATGTCTTCCTTTAGAGACACGGAATAATTCAATGGCTGAGCCTTGTTTGCACATCTGACATGGGTGAAGGATGGCTGGAAACCATTGGTGCAGCTCAGAGTCACTTCTTCATTCTCTGTGTAACTGTCACGGGCTGGTGCCAGCTGGAGTCTGGGGTCCCACCAAGTAGGCCTTTGGCATGTTTCTGTCAGAGGTAAAATTGGGAGAGGAGTACTTTTGGGAGGTTATGAGAGGAGACTTGGGACGGGTCTCTCGTGACTCTGCCCATTCACCCCAACACATACGAGTGTCATGGGCCCAGGCACTCTCCAAGCACACAGGACTCCTCGTCACCCCACCTGCAGGACTCACAAGCCTCCCTTGGACTCTGCCCCCTCCATGGGGTGTTTGAGCCCCCATTTTCTTGTCTTCCCTCATGCACAGGTGAGCCATGCTGCAATAACAGCCTCCCACACCAGAGACAACACAAACCCTAGAGAAGTTTTCCAGGCAAACAAGCAGAACGCCTGCAGCTATTCCTACTCCATGGTGATGCAGGAGATGCTGGCTGGGAAGGATTCCTCTCCCCAGGAGCACAGATCCCAGCAGGTGCCTACAGCAAGGTGCTGAGACAAAAAGAGCATTGTCACTGCCAGGACATGGGGGAAAGCCAAGGCATCCGGATCTCCCATTCCTGCACTGTCATGTGCATGACCAGGTCACAGAGGGTCTGTCACCAGCTCAGGACCCTGGGTCAGTGCTGTGCTTATCCTTGCAGGTGGCAGTGTCATTCCACAGGATCTGGGCCCCTCTGGAAATGCATTGGATCTTTGGGACAGATGGCACAAGCTTCCCAGGAAACTTCCCAGCACAGCTGAGCTGGACCACTTCGTTCAAGGCATAGTTGCTCCTCTTTGGGTTAAACTGCAGTTTGGGGTGCCACTCAGAGGGAGCTTTACATTTTCCTGTGTGCAAAGGCCAGGAGGCAGAGCCTGAGGGTCACTGGGCTCCAGCAGCATCCTTGAGGACGAGGGTGTTCCATCCAGAGGGGTGCCAGTCCCCCTCTCTTCAGAGGAGTGGCAGAGATGGCACCTCCCAGGATGAGCCCCATCCCTCAGATGCTTTATCCCTCCTCACACCCTCAGGGGCAGGGCAGGAGGGTTATCCACAGCCCCTCCTGCCCACGTGTTGCTGCAGAGACACCCCAGCCAGAGGGGTCCAGCAGCCTGGGGGATGCTGCTCTCTCCCACAAATACAGGGGCTGTGGGAGTGCACCAGACCCAGGGAGTCTCTGCTGCCCTTCCAGACTCCACAGCTTGGTCCCATGAAGTTGCCAGCAGCAATGGTGAATAACAGGAGTAAAGTTATGGGTAACAAGAGAAAGAACAAAGAAAGAGAAAGCAATTCTGCAGTGGAAGCAATAACTACAGGAATGAGGCAGACAGAAAATGAATCGTTGAAGTCCTTGAAAGGATAAAAACAAAAAAATAACACCCTTCTCATCCAGGATGTTTACCTGTGAGCTAGAAAACACCCAGTTTTGACGAGTTTTGTTACATTATTCATCACCCTAGTGATACATCCTTGCTCTTAATTGTAGTAAAAAACCCACGTTCTCAGTTCATTTGCCTCCTTCTCTCAAAAAGACCACCACTCTCCTAGCATGTACCATGATTTCTTGGAACACTGTGCTTTTACAGTGGAGAAGGGAAAGGATGAGTCATAGTAACGCAGGCAAGCAGTGACTTCAGTAAGGTATACTAATAGCCAAAGGTTCTGTCTGTCAGTATCCCTGCTTTTGCTTTTGTCTGCCTCGGTGTGCTGGCTGTGTGGATTTGCCATCTAGCACACTTTTCTATGCAGAATTGAAAATAAATAAAGTACTTTGACTCTGTGTGTTAATCAGCTCTTTCCACACTGGGTGAAAGAAGCTTTCAAGCAGTCTGCCCCTCAGACCACCGAAGTTCACACCAGTGGCCACAAAGCTCACACCCTGCTCAATCCACTCAGCCTAGCCTCTGCACTTCACCCAAAATGAGTCTGTCTTGTCCTGCCCTGGCAGACATGTCACCTAGACTTGCTCACTCCGTGCAAAACAAGTCCATGAGGAGGCAGTGGGCATGGAAGTGGTCTTCCCTGAATGAGGATGATACACCTCTCTTCAGCTACAACTGCCCACTTCCTGCCAGCCAGCACTCACCACTTCCCTTTTCTGGCAGAGGGTTTCCACGCCATCATGGCAGCCCTCTTCTCAGCTCTCCACCCCAAAGGACAGTGGGCACCAGCTCCATCCTTTTAGACCACGTGGTGCAGACATGAAACTTCTTCCCCTTCAACAGTGTCTCTCCCAGTGCCCTCAGAGCACACACCTCACTGACAGAAAACCACCTGACAGACATGAAACCCTTGACTTGGTCCCAGACTTGTCAGGCATCCCCCCAACACACCTTCCCCCCTCCTGCCATTGAACACCCTGAAGTTACACACACCCTGCCCAAGGGTGACAGCCAGGATCCTTTTGGGTCAGTCCCAGACGTGGGTACAGACTAGGAGAGAAGAGGTTCCATCCAGCCCTGGATAGCTGGGAGCTGCCCACTGCTGGAAGGGCAGCACCCCTTGAGCCACCAGTGATAGGCAGCATGACTCATGACCCATCTGATGATTTGGCTAGCTACTTCTGCTGCCATTTCCCTACAGAGAGAATACTCACAGCTCAGGTCCCCTAGCCATGATGTGCCCCATGGGGACCTCAACAGCAAGCCCAGGGCACAGCACATAATCACCACAGGAAAGCCCACATTCTTTGTAGGAAGAGACTAACAGAGACCCAGGAGCTGCCCCTAACCCTCCTGGCATGGAGAAAGAGCACAACAAGCCTCTTGATAAGAACAATCCCACCAAACCCCAGTGACTATGGGAGAGAGCAGTCATCCCAGGTAACAGAGCTCACAGCTCTCCACATCTTTGATGAACACCATCATCGCCTGTGACAGGGGTGCTGCTTGTACTGCCCAGAAAGGTCATCACTGCTCTGATTGCTCTGGATTCATCTGTCTGCTGCATAGCAAGACCTGGCCACCTCCTGCTCCCAGCAACACTACCCACTTCCTAGAGGAACACTGCAAGTCCCATGCTCATGGAAGTTTCCCAGCACATCGAGGTTTGCCGCCCTCCATCCCAAAGAGAGCTTTGTCCCACCACAACCTGAAGGATGCCTGAGTGTCTCAGGCATATGCAGATACCAGCTCCAGCCCTCCCATAACCTCAGATATGGGCTGGGGGGGAAGGCCATGTAGCAAGTACACAGGTAGAGGAGCAGCAAAACCATTTTTGTAAGAGACAGGCACAATCCGTTCTTACCTGCTTCCTTATGTACCCACGGAGTCACAGGACCGTGGTGCATCTGTCCCCATGCAAGAGGGGCAAGGGCCAGGAAGAATGTCGGAGCCAGCGCTGGCAGGGCCATGCTGGCATGAAGTCCCTAGGCAGGACTCAGTGTGAGCTGCTCAGGAAAGGTGTCTGCACAACCCTGCACAGGAGAGGCGCTGGCACAGAAGTGTGACAGCCCCACAGGGGAATCACACGTGGTGCAAGAAGCTTCCTCTTTGGAAAGACAGCATCCCACCAGCCTCAGTGTTGATTCTCACACATCTTCCCACAGACAGTGGGTACAGGCTCCACGCAGCCTCCCAGGTGCCTCAGTCCAGCCTTTTCCCTGGCTACCTCAGGCTCCCACAGCCCTGCTCCTAAACAAGCATCTCCAAAACCTTCTCACATCTGTCTCTCTCCTCTCTCCTTCCACAATCAGTGGAGGATGTTGAGGAACACACCCCTGATTAATGTGCCCAAGGCCATCCTAGGCTGCATGCATCACTTTCACTTTCAAATCATGGAACGATTTATGTTGGAAAACACTTCTATGATCATCAAGTCTAACCACTAAGCCAGCACAATAAGCCCACCACTAAAACATGTTCCTAAGTACCACATCTACATATCTTTTAAATACTTCAAAGAATCTCTCTTCTTATTACCTTGAACTGATCCAGCTGCAACATTCTTGCTGTTGAATCCCACCAGTGGAGTTTCCAGATCAGACAAGCTCCTGAACCTGGAAGTGTTCTCTTTTCCTTTCTTCTCCAAACCTTTCCTGCTCTGACCTGCTCATTGTCAGTGCCTTCTAGGATGGGAAACACTCAACAAGGACAGTGTGGACAGTATGGGGATAAAAGGGTCTTCCTAGAGAAGGATGGAGGTGTCTTGTTCCTGTTACTGTTGAGCTCAGGTAGGGTCTTTGGGTATGGGAGAGAAGTGCTCTCCATTTGGGGCATGCTCACACTTCCCGTCTCCTGTCCCTGCAGATGTCACCACCAAGCTCTTCTCTGAGCCCCTTTTCAGCTCACAAACTCTTGCACTACTTCAAGCTTCCATGAGTCCTGACTCCCTGTGCTGTTGCAGCTCTCCTGGGCAATTCCTCTTTCAACTCTATGCTTTACAGAATGTCTTTCTCTGTGTTTTCCTAGACAGACAAGCACAATTGCCTTATGGTGCAACAGTCAGTGTTCCGGGAATGGGTGCTGCCATCCAGGGTGTTTTTCACCACTCAGCTGGATCTCACTGGCCCAGAGTTCCCTGGAAGACCCTTTCCCAGGAACCACCATCCTCAGGACAGTGCTTGGTGTATCTATCTGTATTATCCCAGTAAACCAGCAACACTGAGGGCTTTCTGTAAACTAGATGTTTCCTAAGGTCCATTGGGGAACATCATTACATCAAGTCCAGCTGTGTCACATGCAGCTGTTGTGAGGTTAATGGGTGAAGTCTTCTAGAAAGCTTTCAGCAAGAGGAACAGCAGCACTAAGTCATGTCCTTCTTGTTTTCTTGGTGGATCCCTGTCCTTTGGGAACCAGGTTTTTCTTGTTCCTGTGCAGTCAACAAAGGTGCAAACACCCAGGAGAATGGCCACAGCCAGCACTCACTGCGTCATGTCCTGATAAAATCCCGGAGTTAGACACAGACACTCTCACTGACTCTCTTTGGTATGTGAGAGAAGCAAAACCAATGGAATTAAACAGCCAAGCTTCAAAAATTCACAAGTGGTACAACAGGCTTCCTATCGGCCCTGACGAGATTATTTCTTTTCCCTGTCCTGAGGCCTGGAAATCTGTGTTTGGCCTCTCCCTCCTTAGAAATTTATCATTGTTTTGAGATTTGTTGTTTTCTTGCTGTATAGCATCCATTAGAAAAATGCTGAAGAAATACTGAAAGCCAGCACACTCAGCCACATGCATTGAATTCGATATCATTGCAAATGTGATTGACGGGCTGTTTCCTGAAGGTCCATTCGGTTGTCAAAGAACTACCAGGACTCAAACTTTCAGACTGAAGAGAGAAAAACCCAAATCACCTGAAATTTACAATCATATTTACCTCTGATAGAGAAGAGCATTGGGGGCTCAAAACCATCCACAAAACCACAAAGAAAAGGAGAAGTAGCTGTGGCTTTTGAGATTCAGGCTTTGTGGAAAGCACTGCTGACACAGCCACCATGTTGCCCTATAGTAAAGTTTATTACTGTGTCAGAACTCACAAACAGTAGTATATTAGGGTCTTTTCCTCCTCCCTACCTCACACCTATCCCAAGCGAGCCCATGTACCTATAGATGGTGGTGTAAGATGATGGTCAGGTGATGGGGGTGGGCTACAGCCAGGCTGAGATGTCAACCCAAAGCTGCTGGGTCAGGCTCAGGGCTGAGGAGGGTAGCCCGGTCAGATCCATCCCTGGGAAAGCCAGGAAGGGGTCTGTTCCCTGCACACCATAAGCACATGATCCTGTGTGACCTGGGGGTCTGGGTCCCCACATGGTGCTGGTCCCTCTCCAGGATGCAGAGTCTGCCTCAGTCAGGGCTGCAGCCTGTCCTGCCAGAACCTAGAGCATATTCTGGCAGGGAGGACTGGAAAATGCCTACAGGATCCAGCCAGAACCTAGTCTTGAACCCTGCTGTGGGCTCTTCCTCACCCCTCCCAACCCCCCCAGGCCCAAATCTCCCAAAACACAGGGATCTTGCAGTGCCATCAACAAGCCAATGGCCCACGCTTCATGCCACCCTGAAATTAGGAACCCTCCAGTCCCTTTCCCAAAATGAGGATAGAACACAGACATCTTAAATCCCTACAGCTCATCAACAGAGTGGGGGGTAGAACCCCAGNGGTTTTCCATTGATAACAGACAGCACTTTTCCTGTACATTTGACATAGGTGAAGGGTGGCTGGAAACCCTTGGGACAGCTCAGCATCACTTCTTCATTCTTCTTGTAACTCTTCTGATCTGGCACCAGCTGGAGTCTGGAGTCCCATTGGGGTTTTTGGCATGTTTCTGGCAGAGGTGGAAGTGCATATTAGTTGGGCTGGGAGGTTTCAAGGAGGAGCAGGGTATGTGGTGGGGCCTCAGCAATCCCCAGCAGTCCCTCCAGACAATGAAAGGAGAGGGAAGGTGACACATCCATCTGCTACGATGGGACACCTTGGCAAGGCTGGTTGGGATGGGGCTTTTCTTGTGGGTGAGTGTGGGTGAGTGTGGGTGAGCTGGGGCTGGGGCCTGTCCAGGCAGGTGGTGGACAAGGATGTGCCAGAATTCAGTAGGGGAATGGTCTCTGGTATCAAATGCCTGAGATCCAAGCAGCCACGACATGGCATCAGAATTGCATCCCCGGCCACAGTGATGATGGAAGCTCAGAGATGGAGGAACAGGGCAGAAATTGAGCACAGAGTTTGGTAGGAAGCACTTCCCAACACCCTACTTACCAATGCACACTATGTTCCCCTGAACTTCAATCCACACACCACTGCTCTTTCTACCTAGCCACATGTCTTCCTTTAGAGACACGGAATAATTCAATGGCTGAGCCTTGTTTGCACATCTGACATGGGTGAAGGATGGCTGGAAACCATTGGTGCAGCTCAGAGTCACTTCTTCATTCTCTGTGTAACTGTCACGGGCTGGTGCCAGCTGGAGTCTGGGGTCCCACCAAGTAGGCCTTTGGCATGTTTCTGTCAGAGGTAAAATTGGGAGAGGAGTACTTTTGGGAGGTTATGAGAGGAGACTTGGGACGGGTCTCTCGTGACTCTGCCCATTCACCCCAACACATACGAGTGTCATGGGCCCAGGCACTCTCCAAGCACACAGGACTCCTCGTCACCCCACCTGCAGGACTCACAAGCCTCCCTTGGACTCTGCCCCCTCCATGGGGTGTTTGAGCCCCCATTTTCTTGTCTTCCCTCATGCACAGGTGAGCCATGCTGCAATAACAGCCTCCCACACCAGAGACAACACAAACCCTAGAGAAGTTTTCCAGGCAAACAAGCAGAACGCCTGCAGCTATTCCTACTCCATGGTGATGCAGGAGATGCTGGCTGGGAAGGATTCCTCTCCCCAGGAGCACAGATCCCAGCAGGTGCCTACAGCAAGGTGCTGAGACAAAAAGAGCATTGTCACTGCCAGGACATGGGGGAAAGCCAAGGCATCCGGATCTCCCATTCCTGCACTGTCATGTGCATGACCAGGTCACAGAGGGTCTGTCACCAGCTCAGGACCCTGGGTCAGTGCTGTGCTTATCCTTGCAGGTGGCAGTGTCATTCCACAGGATCTGGGCCCCTCTGGAAATGCATTGGATCTTTGGGACAGATGGCACAAGCTTCCCAGGAAACTTCCCAGCACAGCTGAGCTGGACCACTTCGTTCAAGGCATAGTTGCTCCTCTTTGGGTTAAACTGCAGTTTGGGGTGCCACTCAGAGGGAGCTTTACATTTTCCTGTGTGCAAAGGCCAGGAGGCAGAGCCTGAGGGTCACTGGGCTCCAGCAGCATCCTTGAGGACGAGGGTGTTCCATCCAGAGGGGTGCCAGTCCCCCTCTCTTCAGAGGAGTGGCAGAGATGGCACCTCCCAGGATGAGCCCCATCCCTCAGATGCTTTATCCCTCCTCACACCCTCAGGGGCAGGGCAGGAGGGTTATCCACAGCCCCTCCTGCCCACGTGTTGCTGCAGAGACACCCCAGCCAGAGGGGTCCAGCAGCCTGGGGGATGCTGCTCTCTCCCACAAATACAGGGGCTGTGGGAGTGCACCAGACCCAGGGAGTCTCTGCTGCCCTTCCAGACTCCACAGCTTGGTCCCATGAAGTTGCCAGCAGCAATGGTGAATAACAGGAGTAAAGTTATGGGTAACAAGAGAAAGAACAAAGAAAGAGAAAGCAATTCTGCAGTGGAAGCAATAACTACAGGAATGAGGCAGACAGAAAATGAATCGTTGAAGTCCTTGAAAGGATAAAAACAAAAAAATAACACCCTTCTCATCCAGGATGTTTACCTGTGAGCTAGAAAACACCCAGTTTTGACGAGTTTTGTTACATTATTCATCACCCTAGTGATACATCCTTGCTCTTAATTGTAGTAAAAAACCCACGTTCTCAGTTCATTTGCCTCCTTCTCTCAAAAAGACCACCACTCTCCTAGCATGTACCATGATTTCTTGGAACACTGTGCTTTTACAGTGGAGAAGGGAAAGGATGAGTCATAGTAACGCAGGCAAGCAGTGACTTCAGTAAGGTATACTAATAGCCAAAGGTTCTGTCTGTCAGTATCCCTGCTTTTGCTTTTGTCTGCCTCGGTGTGCTGGCTGTGTGGATTTGCCATCTAGCACACTTTTCTATGCAGAATTGAAAATAAATAAAGTACTTTGACTCTGTGTGTTAATCAGCTCTTTCCACACTGGGTGAAAGAAGCTTTCAAGCAGTCTGCCCCTCAGACCACCGAAGTTCACACCAGTGGCCACAAAGCTCACACCCTGCTCAATCCACTCAGCCTAGCCTCTGCACTTCACCCAAAATGAGTCTGTCTTGTCCTGCCCTGGCAGACATGTCACCTAGACTTGCTCACTCCGTGCAAAACAAGTCCATGAGGAGGCAGTGGGCATGGAAGTGGTCTTCCCTGAATGAGGATGATACACCTCTCTTCAGCTACAACTGCCCACTTCCTGCCAGCCAGCACTCACCACTTCCCTTTTCTGGCAGAGGGTTTCCACGCCATCATGGCAGCCCTCTTCTCAGCTCTCCACCCCAAAGGACAGTGGGCACCAGCTCCATCCTTTTAGACCACGTGGTGCAGACATGAAACTTCTTCCCCTTCAACAGTGTCTCTCCCAGTGCCCTCAGAGCACACACCTCACTGACAGAAAACCACCTGACAGACATGAAACCCTTGACTTGGTCCCAGACTTGTCAGGCATCCCCCCAACACACCTTCCCCCCTCCTGCCATTGAACACCCTGAAGTTACACACACCCTGCCCAAGGGTGACAGCCAGGATCCTTTTGGGTCAGTCCCAGACGTGGGTACAGACTAGGAGAGAAGAGGTTCCATCCAGCCCTGGATAGCTGGGAGCTGCCCACTGCTGGAAGGGCAGCACCCCTTGAGCCACCAGTGATAGGCAGCATGACTCATGACCCATCTGATGATTTGGCTAGCTACTTCTGCTGCCATTTCCCTACAGAGAGAATACTCACAGCTCAGGTCCCCTAGCCATGATGTGCCCCATGGGGACCTCAACAGCAAGCCCAGGGCACAGCACATAATCACCACAGGAAAGCCCACATTCTTTGTAGGAAGAGACTAACAGAGACCCAGGAGCTGCCCCTAACCCTCCTGGCATGGAGAAAGAGCACAACAAGCCTCTTGATAAGAACAATCCCACCAAACCCCAGTGACTATGGGAGAGAGCAGTCATCCCAGGTAACAGAGCTCACAGCTCTCCACATCTTTGATGAACACCATCATCGCCTGTGACAGGGGTGCTGCTTGTACTGCCCAGAAAGGTCATCACTGCTCTGATTGCTCTGGATTCATCTGTCTGCTGCATAGCAAGACCTGGCCACCTCCTGCTCCCAGCAACACTACCCACTTCCTAGAGGAACACTGCAAGTCCCATGCTCATGGAAGTTTCCCAGCACATCGAGGTTTGCCGCCCTCCATCCCAAAGAGAGCTTTGTCCCACCACAACCTGAAGGATGCCTGAGTGTCTCAGGCATATGCAGATACCAGCTCCAGCCCTCCCATAACCTCAGATATGGGCTGGGGGGGAAGGCCATGTAGCAAGTACACAGGTAGAGGAGCAGCAAAACCATTTTTGTAAGAGACAGGCACAATCCGTTCTTACCTGCTTCCTTATGTACCCACGGAGTCACAGGACCGTGGTGCATCTGTCCCCATGCAAGAGGGGCAAGGGCCAGGAAGAATGTCGGAGCCAGCGCTGGCAGGGCCATGCTGGCATGAAGTCCCTAGGCAGGACTCAGTGTGAGCTGCTCAGGAAAGGTGTCTGCACAACCCTGCACAGGAGAGGCGCTGGCACAGAAGTGTGACAGCCCCACAGGGGAATCACACGTGGTGCAAGAAGCTTCCTCTTTGGAAAGACAGCATCCCACCAGCCTCAGTGTTGATTCTCACACATCTTCCCACAGACAGTGGGTACAGGCTCCACGCAGCCTCCCAGGTGCCTCAGTCCAGCCTTTTCCCTGGCTACCTCAGGCTCCCACAGCCCTGCTCCTAAACAAGCATCTCCAAAACCTTCTCACATCTGTCTCTCTCCTCTCTCCTTCCACAATCAGTGGAGGATGTTGAGGAACACACCCCTGATTAATGTGCCCAAGGCCATCCTAGGCTGCATGCATCACTTTCACTTTCAAATCATGGAACGATTTATGTTGGAAAACACTTCTATGATCATCAAGTCTAACCACTAAGCCAGCACAATAAGCCCACCACTAAAACATGTTCCTAAGTACCACATCTACATATCTTTTAAATACTTCAAAGAATCTCTCTTCTTATTACCTTGAACTGATCCAGCTGCAACATTCTTGCTGTTGAATCCCACCAGTGGAGTTTCCAGATCAGACAAGCTCCTGAACCTGGAAGTGTTCTCTTTTCCTTTCTTCTCCAAACCTTTCCTGCTCTGACCTGCTCATTGTCAGTGCCTTCTAGGATGGGAAACACTCAACAAGGACAGTGTGGACAGTATGGGGATAAAAGGGTCTTCCTAGAGAAGGATGGAGGTGTCTTGTTCCTGTTACTGTTGAGCTCAGGTAGGGTCTTTGGGTATGGGAGAGAAGTGCTCTCCATTTGGGGCATGCTCACACTTCCCGTCTCCTGTCCCTGCAGATGTCACCACCAAGCTCTTCTCTGAGCCCCTTTTCAGCTCACAAACTCTTGCACTACTTCAAGCTTCCATGAGTCCTGACTCCCTGTGCTGTTGCAGCTCTCCTGGGCAATTCCTCTTTCAACTCTATGCTTTACAGAATGTCTTTCTCTGTGTTTTCCTAGACAGACAAGCACAATTGCCTTATGGTGCAACAGTCAGTGTTCCGGGAATGGGTGCTGCCATCCAGGGTGTTTTTCACCACTCAGCTGGATCTCACTGGCCCAGAGTTCCCTGGAAGACCCTTTCCCAGGAACCACCATCCTCAGGACAGTGCTTGGTGTATCTATCTGTATTATCCCAGTAAACCAGCAACACTGAGGGCTTTCTGTAAACTAGATGTTTCCTAAGGTCCATTGGGGAACATCATTACATCAAGTCCAGCTGTGTCACATGCAGCTGTTGTGAGGTTAATGGGTGAAGTCTTCTAGAAAGCTTTCAGCAAGAGGAACAGCAGCACTAAGTCATGTCCTTCTTGTTTTCTTGGTGGATCCCTGTCCTTTGGGAACCAGGTTTTTCTTGTTCCTGTGCAGTCAACAAAGGTGCAAACACCCAGGAGAATGGCCACAGCCAGCACTCACTGCGTCATGTCCTGATAAAATCCCGGAGTTAGACACAGACACTCTCACTGACTCTCTTTGGTATGTGAGAGAAGCAAAACCAATGGAATTAAACAGCCAAGCTTCAAAAATTCACAAGTGGTACAACAGGCTTCCTATCGGCCCTGACGAGATTATTTCTTTTCCCTGTCCTGAGGCCTGGAAATCTGTGTTTGGCCTCTCCCTCCTTAGAAATTTATCATTGTTTTGAGATTTGTTGTTTTCTTGCTGTATAGCATCCATTAGAAAAATGCTGAAGAAATACTGAAAGCCAGCACACTCAGCCACATGCATTGAATTCGATATCATTGCAAATGTGATTGACGGGCTGTTTCCTGAAGGTCCATTCGGTTGTCAAAGAACTACCAGGACTCAAACTTTCAGACTGAAGAGAGAAAAACCCAAATCACCTGAAATTTACAATCATATTTACCTCTGATAGAGAAGAGCATTGGGGGCTCAAAACCATCCACAAAACCACAAAGAAAAGGAGAAGTAGCTGTGGCTTTTGAGATTCAGGCTTTGTGGAAAGCACTGCTGACACAGCCACCATGTTGCCCTATAGTAAAGTTTATTACTGTGTCAGAACTCACAAACAGTAGTATATTAGGGTCTTTTCCTCCTCCCTACCTCACACCTATCCCAAGCGAGCCCATGTACCTATAGATGGTGGTGTAAGATGATGGTCAGGTGATGGGGGTGGGCTACAGCCAGGCTGAGATGTCAACCCAAAGCTGCTGGGTCAGGCTCAGGGCTGAGGAGGGTAGCCCGGTCAGATCCATCCCTGGGAAAGCCAGGAAGGGGTCTGTTCCCTGCACACCATAAGCACATGATCCTGTGTGACCTGGGGGTCTGGGTCCCCACATGGTGCTGGTCCCTCTCCAGGATGCAGAGTCTGCCTCAGTCAGGGCTGCAGCCTGTCCTGCCAGAACCTAGAGCATATTCTGGCAGGGAGGACTGGAAAATGCCTACAGGATCCAGCCAGAACCTAGTCTTGAACCCTGCTGTGGGCTCTTCCTCACCCCTCCCAACCCCCCCAGGCCCAAATCTCCCAAAACACAGGGATCTTGCAGTGCCATCAACAAGCCAATGGCCCACGCTTCATGCCACCCTGAAATTAGGAACCCTCCAGTCCCTTTCCCAAAATGAGGATAGAACACAGACATCTTAAATCCCTACAGCTCATCAACAGAGTGGGGGGTAGAACCCCAGACCTATGGACAGAAGGAGGGTAAGGGGAGCCCCAGTAGTGCTGGGGTGCAGAGGGATCAGCCCTGATCATGACAGGTGACAGCCTGGCCACAATCAGTTATCATGGTCTGCCTCAGACCCAGTAAAATGTCTGGGACATCTGCACAGAGCTTTGTTGGCCTGACAGAAGGGTGGCACTGGGGCACCTTTGTTGTCACCCAGTTGGAGACAGTGGCAGGGGCAGGGACTCCCTCTTGTGCAACGGGTCAACCAAAGCTATAAAGGCTAGCACAAGGCTATCATCTCTGCTCCTGTGGCGGCTTGAGGAGCTGCCAGGTCTTATCCAAGATAGGTGTGCTGAGAGCAGAGCTATGAACGGGGAGAGCCCAGCATGTTGCAGGGTTCCCAGGGGGGCATTCCTGGGTGCTGGGCAGAGCAGGGCTAGGCCCTGAAGGCTGGCTAATCCCTTTGCTATGACTGCTACATCACCTCTTCCCAGGGGAGGGAGCAGGGCCTGCTGACTGCTTTCCACAGGGAGCATCTCCCCACCTTTCTGAGTCCACTTGCCCATGACTACTCCCCAGAAGCACACAGTCCAACTAGGCAAGACTGTGCCTGGTACTGCCACTGTGATGCAAGTGCCTCTGGAAATCTGGGAGCCCACTGCTCCCTACCCAGGCCATGCAGGCCCTCCTGGCTTGGTGCTGCAGCCCACACCAACCTTAAACACACCCCAAATCCCCTTCATGCTCAGACTGCCAATGCCTCCTGTTTGGCTGCGTATTTGCTGACAACCCAGAAAGGTATTTTTAGCACATAAAATTGGACATAAGCAGTTCACAGCTGGGAGCAGGGTGGAGTAAGGCTGGGAGCAGGGGGAATGGGGGGGGTGGGATGCTGCATTTTGGTTTGAGGAAGATGTGCTCAGAAATGGGGTGTCCAGCTCTGGCATCCAAGCAGTTCCACATCTGGCCCAGCCATTCCTGTTTTCATTCCCAGAACCATCTTCAGCACATCCCACCCTGGTTCTTGCACAGGGAACATGGCTAAGCCCAGGAGGTGGGAATTTTAAGACCTGGGGGAGTATCTTAGGTCAGACTAACCTCCCCCCAAACTCTGCTGCTTAAAGACTCTCTGCACCAAGATCAGAGCTCCTGGCCTGCTCTTTCTGCCCTCATGCTTTATACCCCCTTCCCACCACCTGCTCTCCGTCACAGGTGGCGTATTTTGCCAGTGGTCTGTCCAGCTGCCCAAGCAGCTCTCTATCTCCTTCACAAACTTTTCACTCTTCACCTCCTTCACTACTCAAGCCTCTCTGCATTGCTCCCATTTGAATGTTACACCCCACCCCATGTGCTGACCCCAGTCATCACACTTCTCTTTCATAGACAACTGATGGAGTGTTTGGTGGAGCCTGGAGTCTCTCCTTCTATGCCATTAAACAAAGGGCTTGGACTTCCCCTTTACAGTTCTCAGCTTGTACAGCTTCCAAAGAAAGGCAAATCCTGAGAAACCACATATGCCAATCATATGGTCTTTGGGAGAAGTGCTCAAAATATACTCACCCCAAAAGGAACCATATGAAAAGGGAAGAAAAAGTCAAACAGTGGTTTCTCCAGTGAAATGAAGCCACTTGCCTGGTGGAAGCTGGTGGCCAGTGGCTGGTGGTGTTATCTGGTATTCTGTGGTCTTCACAGCCCCATCATCCTGCCTGGTGCTGCACCAATGGTGCATTGGTGGCAGCATCACTGCTGCCAGTGAGACCCTGAGCTGGCACAGCTCCTGCCTGACCTATCCCAGGATGCCTCTCCATGTCCTGGCTTTGCAGGTGCCATCAGCAGAATGCAATACCTCCCACAAGGAGCTTCCTTCACACATGGGATACTGGAAAGCTGAGGTCTTGGCTGGGCCTCTGCTCACTCCTTTCCTCAGTGTAGCCCTGCAGAAGCCCCAGGAGCCTGCTGTCTTCCCCAGCACTCAGCCCCTGACCAAAGTTTGGCATGGAATGATCCTCCACAGAGGCTGGGCAGGTGGAGAGAAGAGGAGAGAAGAGGGCACTCTGTCCTGGTAAGTCAGTGTGAGTGGTGTGGGTGGCACAGTGCCCAGAGCTCAGAGAGCAGCTGCCCTTTGTTGTATAAATACGTGCACAAAGCCACATGTGCTCAGATCAGTCCAAGGTCAAGATACTGAGCAGAGCTACAGCAGCATCACAGCAGACCTGGGGGGAAAGGGAAGGTCCTGTCTCATGCCACAACCTCCTGTGGAGAGCCCTACACCCCTTCAGACAGCAGAAACATGCATAATGCCTTTTATGATCCCTTTTTGTGAGACTCCAGGCTACAGGGCATCCACAGAGATGCTCCTGAATGACCCATAAGGAAGGCCCTGCTATGCATCGTGGTGTGACTTACATCTCAGGCACTTGGCTCACCCACAGCCTGCAGCACCAGGTGTCTCTTGTAATTACCCCCCAGACACCAGTCAGTCCAGGGCTGGTGCAATCAGCCACTGCAGAACAAGGGCTCTGCAGGGTGGGGTGACCAGCCACCCATGACACAGGTGGACAGAAATGAGGTCACGATAATGAGAGGTATTAATGGAACCGGGCTCCAGCATGCAGGACACAGCAGGATCTAAGCCCTGCACCATTTGTCTCAGCTCTGCCTTGTGCTGGAGCCAGCACATATCCCACCTGCCACCATTTGTCCTGGCTCAAGTATTTTTTGCTTGTCATACTACTGACCTGGGACCATCAGCCTCACATTTGACACTAAGAGAACCAAGCAGGACCCACCCTCTTTCCCCATTTTTGACCCACTGTGGAGTACAAGGATGCTGTCTGTGGATTGTCCTGCACTCTTGCTGTCATGCTGTTGAGATGCCCCGACTCAGTACAACACACACCCCTTTCCCTTGCATTTGTCTTCGTGGAAAATCCCAGTACACCTTGTCCATGCCAGATCCATCTATATATGCTAGGGTGCAGGTTTTTCATCCCAGGCCCCATGGAGCGTGCTGGTGCACTTCCTCAGCAGCCAGGGTGCCTGGACTCATGGAAGAAGACAGGACACAAGGAAGATTGGCAGGGCTGCTCACTAAATATAATGAGATTTCCAACAGCTGGGGGAAGCAATAAAGAGCTGTGATTGAATTGGCTGCAAGTGGCAGCTTCCACAACAAACACAGCACAGCTGCCTTCCCTCCCCACACTGGGAGGTCGTGCCCCAGCCTGTGCTGCTTCAGCCTGCCCTGCCTGGAAAGGGCACAAGGACACAGGAAAGGGCTAGGAAGTGCCTGCAGTCACAGGGAGCCCCTAGTTTTCTAGTGCACAGGGAACTGATCCTTTGCTTTCCAGCTCCTGCAACATCTGGACACAGCATTACCACACCACACGTGGCTGTGGCAATGGTGACCTCCAGCTGAAGGGCTCCCATGGGCATCTAGAGTACAGCATGGTCACGCTGCTCCGCTATGCCCTGGCACAGAGAGAGGAAGCCAAAGGGGAAGGCAACAGACACAGGAGGACAGGCACACAGATAAATTCTCTATCTGGAGGTGGCTGTGTCTATGTTTTGTCTTGTGAATAATCTGAGCAATGACCTCCCTTTAACCTGTCCTATTTAGCCCAAGCCATAGCTGTGTCAGGAAACAAAGCTGCATGGGGTGGATGATTACAGAGCCATGGGCAGGCAAGGAGTTAGTCAGAGAGGCGCAGCCTAAGTGACCACTGGCTCAAGGGTGGGGAGCTCCTTGCAGCACCCACCTCCTGCTCAGGCATCGGGGAGAATAAACTGGGCTCCACCATCTCTACCTGGGGTCAGGAGAGCAGAAGGGACTGGGAACATCTCTCTCACCCATGCTGATGGGGCTGGGGTGGGATGCTTCCTTCCCAAACAGAAGCTCAGTGCTCAAAGGGGAATGGTTCTCCAGTATTGCTTTCCCCCAGAAGGTTTTCTTTTTGTGAGTTCTGAGACGGGTAAAGAAGCCAGGAGGATGCTGGTTTGTTACTGTCAAGATCACTCTGGGGTGAATTGTGCATGTGGTTCTGTAGGGTCTTTGGCAGTCACTATGCTGAGCTATGCATGCCCTCACCAGACTTTCCCTACACATTGCTGTGCTGCTTCTGAGTTCCTCTCTGCAGCAACATCAACCCCTACAGATCAAAGGGCAGTGATGAACCACAGGTGAAGGCTCTGGCTACCCCAATGTCGCAGTTTAACTGCAGCCTGCAACTCAGTCCCACACAGATGCTCACTCACTCTCCCTCTGCCATGGTGGGGAGGAAATTCAGGGGGAAAAAATAAAATCTGTGGATAGAGATAAGAGCAGTTTAATAATTTAAACAACATTGTTGTTGTTGCTGTTGTTGTTATTAATAATAATAAAAATTAAAAATTATAATTGTAATTAAAAGGAGAAGGATAAAACCAGAGTGAATTAAAAGAGGCACAACACACTTGCTCACCACCCACTTATTGGTGCTCAGCAGTTATCAGCAACTCCTGGGCATGGCATTCTATGACATGGAATATCCCTTTGGCCAGTTTGGGTCAGCTCTCCTGGGCATGCTCCGTCCTGGTTTCCTGTGCACCTGCTCACTGGCAGAGCATGGGAAACTGACCAGTGCTTGAGTTAGGGTAAGCACTGCTGAGCAACAACTGAAACATCAGTGTGTTATCAACATTATTCTCACACTGAATCCAAATCACAGCACTGAAACAGCTACTAGGGAGAAAATGAACCCAGCTGAAAGAAGGACACTCACTCTCCTGCAACTGGTGCTGTGGGTCACAGGCACCACCTAGTCTGAGGCCAGTCCACTCTAGCATGGCCCCACTTGTCCCAGCACTGCAGCCAGACCAGGTTCTTGGTATCTGTGCTCCTGGCTCACATCTGGCAGAACCATAAACCCTTCAGGTGTGCTGCAAAGTCCCTGGGGAGTGTTACTAATTGCTTGGCAAGATGCAGGAGATGGAGAAAGGCTGACACAATGTCCTGGGATGAGCGTGGAGCTGCTGAGAGCCACATTTCTCGGATCCAGGTCAAGAAGACAAGGAAAAGCCCTGTTATCTGCTGGGCTGCAGTGTTGAAGGACGAGAGCATGGCCAGGTATTGTGAGATAAGGTGTTCAGGCTGGTTCAGGAGCAGCGTGGGTAATGTTGGAGATGGTAGCATTGTCCCTACCTGGCATGAAGTGACCAGCTCCTGGTGATCTGTGAAGGTCCCTGTAGTGCTTAATCACTGCAAGAATGTGGACTTGGAACTGTTGGAGCAAGCCAAGAAAAGGGCTTTGGAGCTCATAAGGGGACTAGAGCATCTCCCCCATGAAGACAGGCTGAGAAAGCTGGGGATGTTCAATGTTCAAGACAAGGTTGTGTGGACACCTCATAGCAATCTTCCAGTACCTTAAAGGGGGCCTACAGGAAAACTAAAGAGGGACTTCATCAGGAACTGTGAAGTGATAGGACAAGGGGGAGTGGCTTCAAACTCAAAAAGAATAAGTTTAGATTAGATATTAGGAAAAAAAAAATTCCTGTGAGGATGGTGAGGCACTGGAACAGGTTGCCCAGAGTTGTGGATGTTCCAACCCTGGCAGTGTTCAACCTCACCAGGTTGGATGGGGCTTTGAGCCGCCCCGTTTAGTGCAAGGTGTTGCTGCCCATGGCAGAGGGATTGGAACAAGATGATCTATAAGGTCTTTTCCAACACAAACCATTCTATGATTCTGTGCAGTTGTGCTCACATGTCACATCACCCCAGGTTACACATGGTGCAGGCACAGCCAGAGCTGCCTGTCCTTCCTTTTCAGAGGTGATGGCTGGCTTTCTTTTATCGCTGTTCTCAATGTTTTCAATTTCATTGCCCCCATGGGGCTTCCAGTGGGCATGCACTCAGCTGCGTTCAGGCATCCCTGTCCCCGGGCACAGGCGCTGGTGTTTGCTTGGGAAGAGGCAGAGCAGGGAGCTGAAATCACTGTCCAGCACTAAGAGACAGAGATGGATGTGGATTCTGTCTCCATGGATGTCACAGCACTGGCACCCAGGCATGAGAAGCATCGACAAAAGATAATAGGAGGCAGCAAGCAAATGCTGCCAGGTGCTGTGCTCACTATGCTGGAAGAATATTAATGACACAACAAATATTTGCAGCCTTCATGCTGCACACAACCCCTCAATGGCTTTGCAGCTGGAGTGATAGGGAGGCAATGGGGGCACAGCAATGTGTCTGCACAGCAGGGACCTTGCCAGCTGGACGAGGGCTGCTGCAGCCCGCAGCCGTGGTGCTGGTGTGGAACACGTATGGCCCTGCCAGGCTGAGCAGCACACAGCACACTGGGAAATGTAATCCGGCAGCATCACCTGGACTGGGTGCTGCTGGACATCACCAGGATGGGGCTGAGACCTTCTCCCATGTACTCTGGGCTCCTCAAACTGACCAGGCCTCCTGTGTAATGGCCCCTGCTGGGCCCTCATCTCCTATTTCCTACAGGGCAGAGGCATGAGATGTTTTTCAGGGAACAGTCATCTCATAAACAGGAAGCTGAGGAATATACAGGACTTGGGGGTGAGGTATGGAGATCTGCAGGGTGATGTGTGGTGGTGTGGGAAAAGAGCAGAAATCTTCTGGCACAGAAGGGAAGAGGATACTTGGGACCAAGAGGCTGCACCCACATTCTGGAGACAAGCACCAGAGGGAGTAATGTGAGTCAGCCAGTGCTCTTTGTCCTGCTCACCCCTGTGTCTGCACAGCTCCTCCAGGCTGGAAAACCCTCGTGCACTTTAGCCTTATGCCTGCTCTGGCAGCAGCAGCCATTGGTTTTCCAGAGCATTTGCAGAGAAGGAGTCTCAACTATGGATGGGCTCTTGCAGATGGGTGCAGAGGAGGGGACTGCTCAGGTTCTGGCTCTGGGGCTCTGAGCAGGGCAAGGCTTTGGTCAGGGTGGATTACTGTTGGCTCATCTCCATCAGAGCTGTCCTGCAAGGACCTCGGTGCCACAGGTGCTGTTGTGGAATAGAGCTGGGAGTGCAGCAAGGACCAGGTTTCCTGTGTGGAGACCCCCTGTGTCCCTCACTGCCCTGCACAGAGCCACCCCACACCTGTAGTGTGCCCTGATCCTTACAGCACAACCCTCCACTTCCACAGCTCCAGCCTCCCTAGGCTGGTCGGAAGCTCCCATCCCTGCTCTCCCTAGATGATGCACCATTCCCAGCAGGCAGGGTGAAGATGTTTACTAAACCCTGAGCCTTTCCCCTGTAGGAGAGGAAGGATATAGAGGCCAGAAAAAGAAGGGCAAAGAGGACAAAGCCCCCCTCCTCTCTCCCCTGCAGATCCACGTGAGCAGAGTACAGCCAGGGAGACCTCCTTCTTGCTTTTCCTCACCAGGGATTGAGGAGCTTAATTCAGGGTTTGCTGCAGGCTCAGCCCAGCCTGACTTCGCACCCAGCTGCTTAGTGTACTTGCCTGCACCATGGGAGGGATTTGGGGCACTGGAGACTTTTAGCCATGTCTCAGCTGAGCCCTGCTGTGCCAGGCAGGAGCAGAGCATGATGGAAATAGCACTGTAGAGTTACCAGTGCTGATGAGAGAAGGGACTGCAAATCCTGCAGCAGCAATTTCCACAGTCAGAGCCATCTCCAGGGCTTTAATTTATCCATTACAACTTAATTGGATGTAAACCCAGTCACTTGCAAGCAGCAGGAGCTCTGATCAGGCAGTGGTCCTGAGTTTCTGTCTTCAAGATGCCTCACCAGGCCTCCCCATCCCTGTTGCAGTGCCTTGACCACCAGGAATCTGCTACACTCAAGTGGAAAGGAGAGGCTCTCCTTGTTGCCCCAGGTGAGCTGGTTGTGCTCCTCTAAGCAGTGTCCCACACTGCTGAGGAGCTGGTCATTGGGCTGTGGGTGCATCAGGATGCTCACATTTCAGGTGCCAGGGCCGAGCCCAGGCAGGCACCCACTGCCACCCATCTGAGCAGCTACAGCTGGACACCAGGGTAGGAGGGCACAGACCGCACCCTCCTGTCCCCACAGGCAGATGCTGTTCTCTCCTCTCATCCATGGAGCTGCTCCTGTCATTTTGTCAGGCTGTTGTCAGCAGGACAGATGTGTGAGGCTGAGGAAACCTAAGAATGTGGCCTGTTGCACAGCACTCTACCCCATGGCTGCAAAAGCCTCCCTGGCACACGCTATCCAACACCCTGGCAGGCTGGAGTGGTACTGGTGAGGAAAAGGAGGGCTCAGACCCCATGAGACAGGGACTGGCAGAGCCCTGTCCCCACGCCCTGCCTCCCTACATGTAGGAAACTTGCCCTGCACAAACCCACTCCCTCTGCAGGCCTGGAAGAGCAGGAATACCATGAATTCCTAGGGGAAGGGCAGGGCACTGTTCCCATTATAAATAAGCTGGAGGCTCAGTTCCCTGCTCTAGCCCACAGAGTTATTCTCCCTCCTGAAACAAGGAAGAAAACCCAGCTCATGGTGTTTATGTTTCGCTTAGTGGCACCTGGAGCTGAGCACTGGCAAAAAAAAAATGCCACACCAAGGAGATACTCTATGTGGCTGCTTTTCCCAGCAGGAAAATCAGCTAGAGTGGTGCAGGGCATGTGCAGCCAGTCCTACCACACAGGGAAACAGCTGGAGCAAAGCTGTCTGAGGGAAGCTGCAGACTCAGGGCTGTGGCAGCACTCACAGAGGTTGCTGGGGCAGGGCTGGGCCAGCACAGGCAGGTGGATGCCAAGGAGAGCGTCAGCAAAATGTGTGGGACTGAGCAAGGGCAGATCCAGCTGCAGAAAGTCCCTGGGCAGGAAGGACAGGACAGATCAGCCTCAGAGCAGGCAAAAGGCCTGAGGTGGGGGAGCAGGAAGCAGACAGAATCCAGGGAGAAGTGGAAGAGCTCAGGAAAACAAGGAAGGCGAAAGGGTGCAACAGGCACCGGGCATGCTGTCACTGAGAGGCTGAACTTCCCTGCTCCTCCAGAGGACAGATTTCACTGCCCCTGGGACATCATCCAGGCTGGGTGCATGGAGAGAATCAGAGCCCCTGTGCAGAGATCCAAGCCTATACCAATGGGGCTCAAACTGCCAACAGCTACTTGTATGGGGGAACTGGCCCCATGACACTGTACAGGGTGGGGCTGGATATATGGGAAAATCAGATCAGAACTCCACGCCTTTTGTCCATCCATCAGGGACTGGGTGCTAAGACAAAGAGAGTCCCGTAGCTAAACGAGGAATCCCGGCAGGGCCCAGGGAAGAAAAGAAGTCCCGCACCTACAGTGTGCATCCAGGCGGGACGCAGGGGAGGAAGACTCTCCCACGACCGTAAGGCGCATCCAGGGGCTGGGGACAGTCAAAGCGCTGTGTCCGTGGGGTGTGCCCAAGGTGTGCCACGGAATCTCAGGGCCTCACAGCACACCCTGGCGCGTAGGCAGACGACCTCTCGGCACTCACCGGAGGCCAGTGCCGGTGGATGCGGACATCGGGCCGTGCGGGACCCCGCGCTGCCCGCCGGGGCGGGGCGGAGCAGGGCGGTGGGGGGGATCTGCTGCTNGGGGTGCTCGGCGGGACCGACATGGAGTGGGAGAAGCTGCCGCGGCGGCCCGGGGACGGCGAGGGGGAGGCGGCGGGGCCGGGCTGCGGGCGGCTGCGGCCCTCCTCGTACCGGGCGCTGCGCAGCGCCGTCTCCACCCTGGCGCGCATCGACGACTTCTACTGCGAGAAGATCGGGGCCGGCTTCTTCTCCGAGGTCTTCAAGGTGTGCGGGGCGGGAGCGGGGATGGCGGGTCGCGGAGCATCCCGCCGGGATCGGGCGTCCCCCGGGACCGCGGCAACAGCGCAGCCCCGGCCGCGCCCTCGGCTGGGGACAGTGATCCCCCCCTCCAGCCCCGGGAGCCGGGCGAGGCTGGGGGGTGTTCTAGGCGGTGCCGTGCGGAGGGGACGTGGGGACGCCGCCGCTCCCCGTCCCGGCCGGGGCGTTGTGCCTCCATCCCCCCGGGCAGGGGGAGGGGAGCGCCGGCTCTGTTTACAGCCGGGAAGGCTGAGCGCTCCGAGCGCTACGCCGTGGGTTGCGCGGGGGGTCGGGTGGTGGGCAGCCGAGCCCCGGGGACGCCTGTCAAAAGGCTGGACAACCGAGCCCGCCCGGGGTGTGCCTGTGGCAGGGAATCCAGGAAGCGTTCCTAGCCACTCCAAGGTGATGTCCGGCGTTGCCGGGCCTGCTGAGCAGGTGATGTGCAGGATTCGCCACGGGACCCCCACGAAGGTGTTTGGCTGTGGGACAGGGGTGTGATGCCGTAGAACAGCACGGGGCTGACTCCTGGCTGAGCCCCCAGAGCTGCCTTTGTCCTCCATCCTCTCTGGGACTGTCAGGGTGGGGATGCCCGTGTGTGGCCCGTGCCCAGAACAGGGGTGTGTGAGTGCTGGTGGGGAGCTCAGGGTCTCCAGCAGTGAGGCAGAGGTGGATGGTGGCAGTATCTTCCCAGCCCAATGCATTGCTGCTGGGGACGAAGGGCTGTGCCTCGATGTCACCACCACCTCTCCCGGCAGAGGGGAGGTGTGTGCATATGTTGTTTTGAGCCTCAGCATCACTTAAGGTATCATAAGCCACTGGGCTAGGACTGCCCTTAAGTGGTGACCTAGTGGCTTCATATCCCTCAAAGAGCATCTTAGGGCTGGGCACAACCCCCACTACCTGCCACCACAGTCACTGAGGTCACAGGCAGCACACCCATTAGGGCATTCACATCCTAGCAGTACCATAGGGTCTCTCTCCAGCCCTGACACCATTCCCCACTCAGCAGGGAGACCCCAAGACCTGTCTACTCTTCAACCACAAAAGAGGTGTCCTGTGAGGGGCCATGGAGAGTGTGCAGAGAGGTCCCTCTCCTCCATGCTCCCTCCTGGAGCTTCCAGTGGAGCCATGACCTCCCTGCTGGCTGGGTTCCTGCTATTGATCTCTGGCTTGGAGTGCACAGCAGCACCTTGGAGCAGAGGGAGGCATTTAATAATGTCAGGCGTGGATATGGCTCTTTAATAATGGATGCTCCCGTGTCTCAGCGAGGCCACGGTCCCTTCTTGCCTTGCTGTTTGTTTTCCCAGACTCTGTGGGAGCCACAAAATGCTCCTTCTCCCATACATTGTTTAGGTTCTTCTGGCGCCACTGGCATGTAGGATTTGGGGGATTGGCAAAGGTTGAGGGGTGGGAAGGGGATCAGGATCAGTAGTCGACATGTGTGCATGGTGGCAAGGAAGCAGGGAAGGGAGGGGGCCAGATGGGGCTTTGTGCTCGTGCAGTGGGTTGAGTCCAAGAGCTCAGCAGGATGATGGGGTAAGCCTGGGATCTGAGCTGGGGTTTGGCCGCCAGAGCTTGTGAGGAGGACAGAGCTTGGCAGGGCAGCCCAGGACCCATTTTCCTCCCACCTCCCTTGTTCCTTCTGTAGCTTTCCAAGGCTGTGGGCACTTGAATCTGCCTCCTGTGTGTGGCTGTTGAGTCCTACGTCATTCCAGCCTTGGTGGGTGAGGGGGACAGGGAGGGGACCTGGACATCTCTGCCTCTGCACAGGTAGCTCAGTCCTGGTGTGCAGCTGAGCCAGGGCCAGGCAGGGTGCTGACAAGCATCTGACTGTCTTCTCAGCTCTAAAACCAAAGGGCTCAGTGTGTCCAAGCCCTGGTGTCCCAAGCTAGCCCCTCCAGTCAAGCACCTCGCTCAGAAAGGCTGTCCAGAGCAAACAGGAGACACCAGTGACAAGAAACTGCTCTTTTTCATGGCACTTGTTCATAGCTGATCCCCCACTGTGCTGCAGAGCAGGGCTGTTTTCCCTCTGGAGCAGCTGGTTCTCATTGCCTTTCCCTGTGCAATTTCAGAGGCACTAGCCCCCCCATTTTCTCAGATACATAGACATTGCAGGAAGCCACCTCTCTATTTCCAGCTGACTGAGCAGATTGAGCCAGGTCTATTTGTGCCAGGCATTTTCTCCAGCCCTTAAACCACTGTTGCATCTCTTCCCCAAATCCCTCTCTTACTTTCCCACATGCTGCCTGCAGCAGACACAGGGGCTGTGGGCAGCATCCTTGGGGCTGTATCCAGAGGCCTTCACTCATCTGAATCTCAGCCTTGTGCCCTGACATTGCACATCCTCTTGGAAATGCCATCTCCCAGGGTGCAGCTCTATGATGTCCTCTGTCCAGCACCCCATTTCCATGGCATTTTGTATGTGTGTGTTCGTGTGGATTAGCAGCTCCCAGCATGGGCAGAGCTCAGGAGAGGGTTTTGGGATCACTGTCACTTGCCTATCTCTGCTCACTTCCCCACCAGCCTTTGGGATTTTCTGTTTACTTCCAATTTTCTGGTGCAACTAATGGAGCAAGTCCCTCCCTCTTATCTGCTGCCCTTCATCAGGGACCTTGCCTTGTTTTACATAGCAGAATGAAGCAGCATGACACCGATGGGGAAACTAAGGCAAGTAGGGAGGAAGTGAATTAGCCAAGGTCAGCCAGCCATGGCAAGGCTGGGATTAGCCCTGGCCCCGCAGTTTCTGCTTGGGAGTCCTGGGCACAGGAAACGTGTTGTGCTGACCAGCTGGAGACCTGCCAGCCCCTCTCCTGCTCTGTCACGGGGCATGGTCCGGGCTTGCCAGTCAGGGCAGGCAGTGGTCTGCCACCACCGTGCCACACTGGCACTGCCCCAGCTCCTGCTGTGCCCACAGTGCTGCTCCTGGGAGAACAAGTGGGGGTTGCTGATGCTCAAACACTCTCCAGGAGCAGGTGCTTTGTCTCTTCCTCAGAGAAAGTCTGTCTTGACTGATTCTGCCTTTCCCATTTGATGAGCACGTTTTCCAGTCCCACCCAGCTGTGTTACTGGGATTCCTGTGAGCTCAGATGCAGTTGTTGTGGGTGGCTGTGGGGTTACCAGTGGCATTGCTGGCTCCCTTGCCCCCCTCGTGTCTTCCCCACAGAACTCTCCGAGGTGACAGGTGTGGGATGGTGTCCCTGTGTGACTGTGCCTTGCCTGTGTGGGACAGGGAGCAAGGCAATATGCAGAGAGTGGGGCTATGTGCCAGGCCGTCCCCAACGCAGGGTGCAGGGGGGATGGCTGCTGAGGCCTCCGGGTGGGGAGATGTCAGGGAGCTTTGCCCCATGTCTAGACAGGAGTGCCAGCTGTGGGGAGGGAGCAGGCCGTCTGCTTGCTCTGATTAGCATGCTCTTTAAATAAGACTCTAATTTCCGCTGTTAAAAGAGCTCAGATCCCTTGTGCCCAGGCTGGGGCTGCCGCCAGCCTGGCCCATCCCCCAGCCCTGTATGCTGGTGGCAGATGGGATGGGGACCAACATGCCACCCTGGCTCAGCCGCGGTACCCCCATGAAGTGCCCAATGGACCAGCCATGTGGGATGCCAGGGAGCAGCGGTGAGGGGTGAGGGCTTTCCTGTTTCCTGGGTGGGGGACAAGTGGCTTGCCCTCCCCCTGCAGCCCACAAGGCTGCCCAGCTGAGCTCAGCTCCCAGGAATGCGCTGGGATTCCTGGGCACCGTGCCAGAGTGCATGAGAGAGGGGACACCTTCCTGCTCGAGGAGGTTGTGCTGCCTGCTGCCTTCCCTGGATGTCCATGAGGGAGGAAATCCTCTTAGTGGGGGGCTTCAAGCCCCCTGCAGTCATGGCTGGTGCCCTTTGCTGCTGTGTCTGTGTCAGAGGGTAGCCAGAGTGCTGGACTGGTGCTAGCACCTGGACAGACTGGGTAAACTGGCCAGTGCCTGTGGGAGCCATGGAAAGGGAGCGTAACTCCTTCCCTGCTGTCCCAGGTATGGGCTGGCCTTGAGCCAGAGAACTTACAGGGGAGATGGCAGACCAGGGCCTCACAAGTGAGCTCATTAGAAAGCTTCAAGGACGTCATGCCCGTGGGGATGGAGTCACAGAAAAAGACATCGGGGCAGGGCTGCACTGGCCAGGAGCTCCTGGGATCCCTGAGATAATTCCTGAAGAAGCAGCTTTCACCAGACCTTCCCTCCCCCAGGCTGCCTCTCCTCCAGTCTTAAGGTGTCCAACACCGTGTGACTGCACTCCGACCTCACTCAGCCTATTCCATTGGCAGGTGGCTTTTAAGCCATGGGCACCTCTTGACCATATAGGGCTGAGCTGGTGCCCACCAGATGCTGCTCCCTGATGCAGGGCTGGCGCTGCTGGCAGGGAGTTGGCCAGCCCTACGGCACATGGCCACCAAGTGCCAGCATTGTGCGTGCACACAGCATTCCTGACGTGGGCGCGTGGCGCCGGAGCCTTGCCGCCTCCAGCCATCCCAGCGGGGATGAGCCTGCCTGCGCCGCTGAGCCAGGTCCTGCCGTCTGGCAGCTGCTGGTGCCAGCCAAACTGACCGAGCCAGTCCTGCCAGCCCCACATGGCGTGGGAAGGGAAGGAAGCACTGCCACTAGGAGAGCTGGGTCGGGAGTGATGGGTTTTGCTGGGCGGCACCCAGTGCCAGAGGCTCAGCAAGGCTGTGGACCCTGCTGGTTTTGTCCAGGCTCTGCCTTCCTCAACCCCTGGCTTGCTGGGGAGCTGGAGGGACCAAGGGAGACTGTGGCCATCCTGCTTTGGTCACACAGGCCCCCTCCTTAAAGCCTGCACTGAAGCCTGGCTCAGAGCCCAGTCTCTGTTTCTGGAGGTGCCATCAGCTCCCCCACCAACAGGGATGGGGTGGAGGGAAGACAGCGATGGTTGAGATGGGGTGGGGTTGCCCCTTGCTCTTGGTCCAGGTGTGACCAAGGAGCCCTAGGCCACCATGGTGGTAGCAGTTCCAGGTGCTGATGGGCAGTGGTGTGGTGAGCAGGGTAGTGAGCACAGGGAGGACTAGGAGCACCATTAGATGGAGTGCTCTGGGTGCTCCCCACAGCAGGCACTGCAGCGTCACCCTGGGACAGGCTCTCCCTGAGCCCAGGAGCTCAGTGTGTCCAGTGTTCAGCAAGGAGGAGGCATGGGGAAATCCACCCTCCCTTCTCCCTGCAGCATGGTGGGGTGCCAGGATAGGGGTCTGTGGTGGCAGGTGTCCGGAGTGTCCCCTTCCCACTTGTCCAGGGTCCATTCTGAGCTCTGCTGCCATGTGGCCCCTGTCGGTGGGTCAGGAGTGCCAGCTGGCTGTCTGGAGCTGACTGAAGGTGACACAGGTGTAACTGGAGCGGGGTACCCACAGGCAGGTGTCTGCTGAATTATTCAGAACCTCTCCATGAGCTCAATGAGCTGATGGTGGCACGGCACAGTTATTCCCTCTCACTTCCACTCTGACTGGGACCGGTTTGGCATCAGTGCACACAGAAATGTAGAAGGATCTTCACAGAGCACTCATTTCCCCCAGGCCCTTTTGGAGGGATATGCTGCTGCCCCATCCCCTGGGTATTTTCTGCTGGATAGATCCCCATCATGGCATGCACCCCAGGAGCAATGCCAGCCATGGGGTGAGAGGAGAGCCCTGGAGGGCCCAAGATGCCAGCCTCCCTCTGTTGTGGTTGGGACAAGGGCCAAGCTGTGAGCGGGATGGGGGTGCTGGGGATCCTGCATCCAGCCAACCCCCTGTGTTTTGCCTGTGAAGGCAATCCCTGACATGAGGGGTATAGTGGGGGTGTTGTGGGGCTTGCCAGGGGCTGGCACCGGCTCAGCAGCCTCAACCAGCATCGACTAAAAAGGAGAAGAGCAGGGAGCTGACGGCAGCACTGAGGAATGCCTGTGCCTCCGTGCACAGCTCCATGTGTGCTGGAGGGCAGCTGGGATCCACTGGGTTGTCCCCCTGGGCAGCTGCTGCTCCCAGGCGGGGGTGGCATCCCACCCCCAGCACCTGCTCAGGAGGGGACCCTCAGCACTGGTTTGGCCCCCCCATAACAGTGCTAGGTCAGGGTATCCCATGCTCTTCCCTTGCCCTGCACATGCCAGGGAGCTGCAGATGGATGGGGTGTCCGTGCTTGGCCATGCTCCAGCTGCTGTTCTTGGCGGGGGACCAGGCCCCCAGATCGCATGACAGTGTCAGGCTGGGGCTGGCTAAATATACAGCTCATCCAAGCTCCATGCCCTGCCAGACTAGGGTCAAGCACTACAGCAGTTGGCCACACCTAGAGCTGGTTCTGAGGGGCAGTGTGCCCCCTCTTTTCTGCACCCCCATGCTGGTAGGGTCTGGCTTCTTTGGGTCGTGCTGACCCAAAAAAAAAGTCCTCCCTGGTGCTCCCCAGTCCTGTACCTGCCTGTTCTTACAATAGAGCTGGGCTCACAGCTTATGGGAGCTGTTGTTGCCTATCAGGAGTTCAGGGCAGTGTAGTGGTAGAGGGAGCATAACAAGCAGGGTGCTCCAGGAAGGATGTCATCAGTACTGGGAGTGCTTGGAGATGTGGGGAAAGTGCCCCCCTAGCCCTAGTGGTCCCTGGGGTGCCATGGGATGCTTAGCTCCCTTCTCTGGGCTGGGGTGGGAGCTGGTTGAAGCTGGTGTCCATGGGGGCTGCAGCGGTACCCTGCAGTGCAGGCTTAGCTTTCCCTGCATCGCCCTCCAGGTGCGGCACCGCCAGTCGGGGCAGATCATGGTGCTGAAGATGAACAAGCTGACCAGCAACCGGGGCAACATGCTGCGGGAGGTGCAGCTGATGAACCGCCTCTCGCACCCCAACATCCTCAGGTAGGACCTGCTTCCCCACTGCCGGCCCCCCCCTTTTCTCTAGCCTGGGGGTTTGGAGCTACTGCTGACACTGGATAAGCTCCTGGGGCTGGTCCCTGCCACAGCCACCCTCAGGTCCCCTCTATCTCACAGGTTCATGGGGGTGTGTGTGCACCAGGGACAGCTGCATGCACTGACAGAGGTAAGAGTGTGGCAACAGCCGTGAGTCTCAGCGTTCCTGCAAGCCTGGGGAAGGGACAGTGACACCTATGGGGACACATTCTTGGCCCTGTGACACATGCAGGCAAAGCCTGCTGGGAGGCTGTGGTGTGGGGTGCTTGGAATATGCATTAGGGTGAGAGATGGGCATCGAGTGTTACAGCGGGGAGGGATGCTGTGATGCGATAGTCCGGCTCTTCCCATCAGTACATCAATGGTGGGAACCTGGAGCAGCTGCTGGACAGCCCTGTGCCCCTCTCCTGGTCCATGCGTGTCAAGCTGGCCCTCGACATCGCCCATGGCCTACACTACCTGCACTCCAAGGGCATTTTCCACCGTGACCTCACCTCCAAGGTACGGGATGTTCTGAGGCACCTCATTGCCCTTGTTGTCCCACTCCCATGTTGCTGCCTTGCTGCCCCAGGCATGGCAGGCGGGGGAGCAGGAGGCTGTGCTGTGCTGGGGCATCCTGAAACTGGTAGCCAGGGAGGTAGGGCTGGTCCTCTTGGTGTGACAGGTCCTCCTGTGCCCACAGAACTGCCTGGTGCGCTGCGAGGCCAGTGGCTACACAGCTGTAGTGGGTGACTTCGGCTTGGCAGAAAAGATCCCCACCTACAGGTACATGGGCAGCATCCACCTGTCCATCCCCATCCCTGGAGCCCACTCAGAGCAGAAGCTGGGGAGGGATGGACGTTGGGGATGCAGCTAAAAGGGTAGGAATGGGGGTGGTGCAGTGGTCCCTGGCAGGGGGGACTCCAGGGGCAGTTTGGGAACGGCTAGGAGGGGATGAAGAAGGGAGGTGGTGTGATTGAGGAGAGATGAGTTTGTAGGGTGCACGGAGGAGGGCTAGCCCAGGAAGGGAGATGGAAATGGTGATCTGGGCTGCTGCAGCAGGAGGATTGGGGGTTGGACATTTGGGGACTGGGCAACCTCTGATATTCCACCATGTCTCCCAGCGAGGGCAGCGAGAAGGAGCCACTGGCCGTGGTGGGCTCCCCGTACTGGATGGCACCCGAGGTGCTGCGTGGGGAGATCTACAATGAGAAGGTGAGGCTGCCCTCTGTGGGGCTTTACTCAGGCTTGTGCTGCCAGTGGTTTGCAGAGTTTGCAGTCCTGGGGTGCACCTAGAGGGAAGGAATTTGGCACCCCTCTGGTGACAAGGTGCCAGAGCCCCAGTGTGGCTCTGCAGGGAGGAGAAGGGCTGTGGCCTTGCAGAGTGGTGGGTGCATCACCTCGGGGCTGCAGGGCCCCCCCATGACTCCCCACTCTCTGCAGGCCGATGTGTTTGCATACGGCATCATCCTGTGTGAGACCATCGCTCGTGTCCCAGCTGACCCCGACTACCTGCCCCGCACTGAGGTGACTCTCTGGGATGGGAATGGGAGGAGTTGTGGGTAGCAGCACTGGGGCTGGGACGACTTCTTCAAACAAGGGGGCCCATTCTGTGCTGGGCAGAGACCCATGTGCAGGACTGGTCTCACATCTCAGGGCCAGGGTGCTGTGTCCCACTTGCTGCCCAGGGAGGGATGGTCTCTGCCGGTAACCTCAGAACCCATAGTAAGCCTGAAAAGGAGAACAGGGCAGTTGGATTCAGGTAGAAAGCAGAAGCAATATCTGTGTCCTAGCATCCCCCAACCTTAGCCCACTTTGGGGTGACATCAGGGTCCCTGCCTGCTGTGTCCCCACTGGGGTGCTTCCAGGTCCACAGTCCTGTGTGACAGCACAGGGGGGAGGGGGCCAGGCCATGTTGGGTCCCCTGGGCCTTGTGATGCCCCAGGAGACCCAGCCTTACTCTTCTTCCTTTCCCTGGTGCAGGATTTTGGTCTGGACATCACCACTTTCCGCACCATGGTGGGAATTGACTGCCCAGCAGCCTTCCTCCAGCTGGCTTTTCACTGCTGCAGTGTGAGACTCCCACCTCCACTGACTGCCCTTCCTGGCCAGGATGGGCGGGCAGGACAGGCTGCCTTGCCTGCTCACAGGGAGAGCAGGGAGCTGCCTTTGCTGTGCAGGGCTCCCTGGGGTGTTTGAGGAGGCACAGACCTGACAGGGAATCCCTCCTGCCCACAGATGGAGCCCACCTCCCGCCCCTCATTCCTGGAAATCACGCAGTGCCTGGAGAGCATCCTGCAGCACCAGCTGGGCGCCGAGGGTGCCAGGGCCACCCTGTTCGGCATCGGGGAGAGTCTGCCTGCATCTGGAACTGCAGCCACACTCAGTGGTACGTGGGTTCCTCAGGGACAGGCCATAGCAGGGTGTAAAGATGGGGGAGTGTGAGGTTTCCCATGCTACCCCATCAGCTGTAGGGGAAGGAGACAGAGGTGTGGGTTGTCTGCAGGATAGAGCTGGTCCCTGTTCCTCCCTTGGGGTGCACCCCTAAGTTGTTGGGTGCCCAACACCCTGTAGCATCCCACATGGGCAGCTGCTGGCTGCTGGTGACACTGTCCTGTGCCCATGCCCAGGAGTGGCCAGGAGGTCAGCCAGCCACACCGAGCAGTCGCCCCTGCGTGAGCTGGGGACACAGCACCTGCAGCCAGACCAGCGCCTGTCCCGCAGCCAGTCTGACATGTTCCCTTCAAAGTCACCTGCCCTGCTGTGGCCGCTGGAGCCTTACAGCGGGGCCAGGTCCAAGGAGACGTCCCCCCGTGTCAACCCCTTCTCCCAGCGTGAGGACCTGAAGGGGGGGAAGATCAAGCTCTTTGATACGCCGAGCAAGTCGGTCATCTCGCTCACCTTCGACCTGCCGCCCCCTGCCCCGCTGCAGCTCAGCAACCCTGTGACACCTGAGCCCACCGTGGAGGTGCAGTGTGACTTCTCAGCACCCACCACAAGCCCCCGCAAGTGCCACTCTCTGCCCTCCTCTCCTGAGCTGCCCCACCGGGGGGGCCTGGAGCTGGGTATGGGGTCCTCTCATCCCACTGATGAACCCCAGCCCCTCGCCCTCCTTCCTCCCCCAGCGTGGGGAAGAGCCTCCACCCCCAGCTCCAGGGCAGAGGAGCAGATGGACTGTGGCCCAGACAGCTCTGAGCCGCCACAGCCCACCCCGCTCCCCCTCAACAGCAACTTCATCCGCACCGCATCCTCGGGCACACGGGCCTGGCAGCCAGACATGCGAGCCCCCAACGGGCTCCTCATCAACAACAACCACGTGATGGTCAGCAAGCCTCTGGCCTGGGGCAGTGGGCTGGAGCACGGCTTCTCCGAGCTCAGCATCTCCTGTGCAGCAGCGCTGGAGCGGACGGAGCACTCGGCCATGCTGCCTGGGCACAGCTCTGGTGCCATGCTGGAGCAGGACGAAGTGCTGCCCTGCCCTGGCTGCTGCCTGAGTCCCTTCAGCTTCAGTTTTGCCTCCATCTGCCACCGGCCAGCGCCCAGCCCGCCCCGCTACCAGAACCTCAACTGCGAGGCCAAAAGCCTCATCTGCCATGATCGGGGCCAACACCAGAAAGCTCCGGGGCCAGTGCTGGCTGAACCCAGCCTGAAGCTGCCGGAGGCACAGTCCTAGTGATGGGGGCACCCTGGGGAGTGGGGCTGAATCCAGCTGCCCCTTGCACCCCTCTGCAGCCACAGCACTGGGCAGTGCAGAAGCCCGGCACATCCCCACAGTCTGTCATCACTCGGCACGTGGTGGCCAACAGTGGCCATGGTGCCAAGTGCTGTGGCTGGCACAGCGCTGCCCAGGCACTCGGGCACCCACCCCACCAGGATCAGCCTTGGGGATCTGCAGGGAACCCTGGAGGTGGGCTGGGTCTCTGCTGGGGACCAAAGTGCAATAACACCGCTGCCCTGAGCGCTGCCCCAAGCGGCAGGGCTGGTCCCCCGCGGGGGCCACGGGGCTCAAGCCCTGGATCCAGGACCCCCTTTCCCCAAGGGCTCACCCCTCTGCAGGCTCTTGCAGAGGGGTCTACAATGAGCTTGCTACCTTGGGAGAACTGGGAGTTCCCTGCACCCAGGCGGGTGAGAGGGACTGGGCTGGGGTAGAGAGGTCAGCGTGTGTATGTGTGTTTTTGGGGATCCTGGGGGGCTGCTGGGTGAACCCATGTGTGTCCACAAGCGTGGGGAGCACAGCCAGTCCCTGACATGGGGAGAAGAGGGCAGGGGACCGTAGAGGGGCAATGCCCATGGGCAGTGCACAGGGAGGATTGCCAGCACTGGGGTTGTCCCTGCCTGACCGATGCTGAGGGTTGGGTGCTGAGTCAGCACAGCACCTCACATCTCCCTGGCATGCAGGTTTGGGAGCAGGATGCTGGCAGAGGGGCCAGGATGCCATCCTGGCATCATGGGGATGGGGCCAGTGGGCAGCACAGCTAGGCTGCCTGGCCCCCGGCAAGGGTGGGAGCCGGCTTTCCTCCCTCCTGCACAATGCACTGGTGAATGCAGAACTCTTTGTGTTTTTTATTATTATTATTAATAATAATTGCTAGTAATATATACCCGGCTTATTTAAAGTGTTCATTAAAAACTGAATGTCCCAGCAACTCAGACTGCGGGTTCTGTCTCTTGGATGCACATAAGATGTGGGCCCAGAAGGTTGCATGGTCTCGCCTGGGCATTCTGGGCAGCTCCTCCAGGACTGCAAACCAGCCCGGCTCAGCCCAAGATCTCAACTCCTCTGTTGCGTCCATCTCGATTAAGATGGCTTCAGACAAATTCCCTTTCATTATTTAGGTTCTTTGGGTTCATGCCCTTGAGTCCATGTTTGCTGTGGTATACAAGAAAACAAAGAGAAGATGAACTGGGTCTCCTTATTGCTGTAAAGTGGGTTTAGCCAGCAGACAAGACGGACGAGTGATACGTGCCCCCTCCAAAAAGGCCTGCCCCTTTTGTTAAAACCCTTTTGCTCTTCTTGCAAGCTTACTCACATAGCAGTTCATCAGCTATATATGGCACACACAACCTCATCATAAACCAAGAGCATTTTCGCCTGGTTGAGCATAACTTCCTGTGCTCTCACCTGGCTGCCGTGTTACATCAGGGCTGCTTTGCTTAATCCTCACATGTGCACGTGTGTAGCACCTATTTAAAGCCCTGATGAGTCCTCTCGAAAAGCGTCAGCCTGCTACAAGTGCCTGAGTTAACTTTTTCTTTTGAAAGGCACAATCACACCATGGGACCCTAAAGGTCATTGCTCTACTTCCTAATTAGCGCAAAAAAAAAAAAAAAAAAAATCCCCAAACGTCAGCACGGGCGCCAGCCCGTTCAGGCTCAGCTTCCCTCCTCAGGTGCTGAGGCTTTGCCGAGGCCGTTGAGTGCTGGCTTGTCTGAAAGCAAGGGCCAGGCTGCTCCTGCGATGGGGCCAGGCAGAAAATTCCTGCTGTGGGGAGGGGACTGTGTGGGGGTGGGGCTGCGCTGTCCCCAGCTCCCGCTCCTGGCAGGCCAGCACCGCAGCTCTCTCCGTTCTGGGGATGCACACTGGCTATCAGCGCTGGATCCATCCTGCATCCGGCTCCCAGCTCCCCATTGCCCACCTGAGCCGTGCTCAGCAAGACCCAAAGTGTCCCGTGCAGGTGTGGGGTCGGCTGTGGAGCCCCTACTGCTCAGCCAAAGCTCATCAACTGGAGGCAAAGGGCCACTGGGCATCAGTTGGAAGGACCTGGGCGGTCCCCGGACCACCAGGGGCAGTGGGCTGTGAGAGGGAAGTGGTTGGCTGGAATTCATGGTGAAATAAACAAAGGGCCAGGAGACCTTCTGCTCCCTTCTGAAGCCTTTATTTAAGAAAAGCAGCCTAGGGTCGAGGGCTCGGAGTGCGCACCGCCGCCGCTGCCGGCTGGTCGACGATCCGGAAAAGGCATTAGCAGTCCTGTCAGCACTGACAGGGCTGGAATCTCTATCACGGGAATCGCAAGGAGACCCGTGGTTGGCTCGAGGGTCTAGGGGAGTCTTCCCACTCGGGTGTCTTTTATGGTGACCAGTCCTGCCACGGTTGCTATCATCCTCCTCTTTGGACCTTTGTCCACCAGTTGGTGTGGTTTCCAGTTGGCTCCGGTGTTGGCTCCATGTCCAGGGGCCCTCCAAGTCCACTGTTGGCAAGCGTTCATTAATAATTCAAGTGCACAAGTCCTCATGGGAAACCACGAAGTCCGGGGAGCAGTGGCAGATTTACCCGATGAAGGGGAGGGGGTGGGGGGTACAAATAGCTAAAGATAAGGGGTAAAACAGATAGAACCAATGAACAATAAACTATTAGGGTAACTCTTTAGAACTGGGAATACAAACCAGGATACAAGTGCAGGAACAGGTAAGTATACATTAACATACAAACAGGTAAGTGCCTTAAACCTTTATTTTATTCATAACAGATGGGACACCCTGGGCAGGGACACAGCAAGGCTGGAGCAGGGGCAGTGCAGGGTGCAGGTGCTGCAAGGGAAAGCAGAGGAGGGTGAGGGTGAGATGCTGCCCAGCTTCCACCACATGCAACAGGCACCTTGCCAAGGGTTTTCCCCCATCTTTCCCCTTCCCTGAGCCACGGCTTCAGCACTTGAGCTACCTCAGAGCCAGAACGCCCATGGCAGCGAAGGGATGGAGGCAGGCTCCATCCAGCCCAGGGAAGTGACTGCATTCCTTTCCCTTTCCAAGGGAGGGGGTCAATATGCCCCAGGCAGAGCTGCAGCTCCCTGCTTTCCTCCTGGCACACCCCACAGGGCCCGTGTGTCCGTGACTCAGCAGGACTCACCACAGCAGTGCTGGGGGCAGCAGCCATCATTCCTTGAAAGGGACACTTGGCCCTGCTGCCTTCTCACAGATCCAGAGGTGCAGGTCACTGGGACCAGTGCACTGGGCGGGTTTGATGCTCCCACGGCTTATTATGGCACAGGTTCCATTCGATTTTGACTGCCACGGCCTGAATGGGGAAACAACGCATCAGGCACTGACATGTTCTTTATACAAACCCTGCTGAGGCAGCTGCAGCTGCTGACAACTGCCTTTTGTACAGCGGTAGAGGAGGGGTTGGATTCTGCAGTCAAAGGGGGATCCCCCAGTCCTCCCCTACTGATTTCACAGGCTGAAGGCTCAGCTGGTGCATCCCTGCACTTCCTCGGGCAGGCTAAGAAACACTGTAAAAGGTTTGCCGTGCCTGTGACACCCCTTCAGCCTCCCCCCTCTCAGCTTTGCTGCTGGGGGATGTTCCATGCCTGCAGTGGGGAGAGCCAGGTCCTCCCTGAAGGACGTGGATGACCAGAGGAGCTGCCCTGAGCCTTGGGTCTGCTTTGGGCACAGCTCCCATGGCGGGGCTGAGGATGGAGGGCCAGGTACCCAGAACCTGGCCAGACAGGTTTGTTCCTCCCCAGTGCTCTCAGACACTGCAAGAGGAAGCGGCAGCGAGCTGAGGAGGTGGAGCACGTGGCAGGGAGGAGCCCAGGACTCTCCACAGACGGGAAGGCTTGGTCTCCCTTTGGAGAGGAATCAAGAAGGTATGTGGGAGATAGAGGTGGTGCTCAAACACCTTGCCTAGGCCCCAGATAAAATTTTGGGTTTCTTCTGTCCACTCCTGCTGCCTCCTGCTTCACATGCCCTGCATTTTACCTACGCCCCTGAAAGCCAAAGTCTTGGCTTTCCATTTGTGTGTCCTCTAAGAGTCTCATCACACCACTGCACCCACCTTCCCTCAGTCCCTGCTGCTCTGATGCTCTTTGTTTCCCAGGGCCTGTGCCTGGAACTGGGTACTGGTGGGATTTAAAATGCTTTCTAGAGCCATGCCAGAGGAGGGGAATTTTGGTAAGAGGCAGTGCTGCCACGTACCTTTCATAAAGGGAGCCATCCACCCAGAACCAGGCCTCTGAGGCCCCCTCGCTCTCTGGGTCCTCTTCCTCCAGCCAGCCATAGTCGTACCAGGGGAAACTGCCCTTCTGCAGTCCAATCCAGTATGGGACATCTGCATTCTTCAGGAAGGTCTGGAGAAAAAGAAAAAGTGTTTTTCCATATTTTATTCCATGGCACCTATGTATTGCAGTACTATGTACTTCACAGCAGGGTGATCATCTCCCCATGGAACCCCTGGGGCTGGAGCTTCTTGAGGCAAGACAGCTGAGCAGCCCTGGTGCCCTGCTCCAGATTAGGAAACATCCAGGGGTGCCAGAGCCTTTCTATCCCATGTCAACCACCAGCCAAGTGCTCCAGAGAACAGCCTTGCATCCTCCAATGTTTTGGCAGGACAGGGGGCCCCCAAAACCATGCTAGCCCATCTGGGGACCCCATGGCTGGATACACCATCTCCCGCCCTCAGCTCCCCCAGCACCCTACCGGCACAGTCCAGCGACTCCAGGACTTGGTGACCAGGAGCTGAGAATATGTCTTCTCACACTCATCTCTGCTGTCTTCCCATGTCTTCTTCTCCGAGGAGATGAAGAGGCACTTGCTCCTGTACAGCAGCCAGCCCGAAGGGCAGCAATCTGTGGATAGGGGCATAGCTCAGGGGCTTGCTCAGCCACAGATGCCTTGGGGGGTAACAAGGAGTAGCCCCACACTTTCCCAACAGACATCACAGGCTCAGCATCTACTCCAGGCATAGCTTCAGCCCTTGGACCACCCTGTCCCCACCATGTGGTCAAAAAGGCCAGAACTTTCCCCTTGGTACCTGCTGAGGGGTGCCAGTCACCTGGAGCACCCCCTCCCTGCTCCACATCACTCTACCTATAGCTGTGCAGGAGCGCAGGAGGGACACGGTGTTCTCGCTGTTGTTGAGCCTCCCCTGCACCTCCTGCATCTCCCTCTCCGTCCTGCCCAGGACCCCCGTGACACGACGCAGCTCCATGTTCAGTCTGTCCAGCTCCAGCTGGGTGAAGTTGCCCTCACGCCACGCTCGCTGCAGCTCTCCTCTGGCCAATGCCAGCTCCAGCTGTGTCTGCTCCAGGCTCTGCTCCCGCGCCCTCAGCTCCTGCGACAGGCGGCCCTGCTCGGCCATGTGCTCACGGAAGGATTCCCGCAGGCTGCGGGTGACCTGCCAGTCTGGGGACAGAGTGGGTCAGCTGAGACATGGGCATGGGACAGTTTGGATGTGGGACTGACCCTGCTTAAGGCAGGTGGGATAGGCAGGGCACGGCAGGGAATTATCCTTGATGAATGGGAAAGGATGGGAGGGAAGGACACAGCAGGGAAGTGTATGGTTAAGGGTTGGGCAGGATCTGGCAGGGGAGAGCAGGACAAGGCAGGATGGGGCGTAGGAGCAGACACAGCAGGTTAAGGGCAGGGAGGGTGCAGCAATATGAGGTTAGGCAATGCCAGGATGGGAAAGAAAAGAGCAGAAATGGAGAGTAAGGTAAGGAAGATGGATGATGGGAAGCAAAGGAGGTGCGAGGGATGTGCGAGGGATATAGGCCAGCTTGTGGCAGACAGGACACAGGGACTCAGCAGTGAGTGTACATGGCCATGCCACTATTCACCCACAGTGCCCACCCCAGCCAGATGCCCCCCTGACCCAACCACTCCCTCACTCAGACACCCGACTCACAGCAAGCCCCCAGGGCCACAGTGGCCACCAGCAGCAGGCAAATTGCCAGCAGACCTACAGGGATGCACCACCGATGGGACCAGCGCCCTGCACGACACAACAGACATCACCTGAAGAGCTGGAAAACTGCTGACAGCCCCCAGACCTCTCTCCTGGGTATAGGCAGGAGAGTGGTGGCATGACAGCATAGGTGGCATGGTGTGGGTGATGGGAGTGGGAGGACCCCAAAACACCACCCTTAACCCACACCAGAACCATCCTGGGTCTGCTGGAATCCAGCTGGATACTCACCTGGGCTGGGCTCTGCTCCGTCCCCATCCTGCCCTGCCAGTGCTGGCTGCATGTTCTCATAGGGGGTCTCTGCCTCATTCATGACGAAGGCTGTTGGAGGGAGGCAGGGGAGAGCAGTGAGGCCGTGGGGTTGGGCATGGCAGGGACAGCATGGCGGGGCCAGTGGGCTCTCACCTGCCTCCAGTGCCTGGCTGGCCATGCTCCGGCCCCCCATCGCTTTGGCAAACCTCAGGTCAGCGTAAAGCTGGGCCATGTGGGCGAACGCTAGGCAAGCCCTGAGCTTCGCTGGCTCCCACTCCGCCCTTGGGATGCCTTTCTGGGATGCCCCTGTTCCCAGTGACTGCGCCGTCTCTCGGAGGTGCAAAGGAGAACTGCAGCCAGCATCTGCAGAAGCAGAAGTTTGCTCTGCACTGTAGCAGATGGGACTAGTGAGGCACGGCTGCGGGGACCAGCACCCTCTCATTGGTCCCAGAAACACCAGCCTGTCCCCTCCCACGCTCTAAAAGTGCTCATGGTCCCTCTAGGCACAGGGCAGGGTGAGGGCAGCACAGCCAGATGTCACAGCAGTAGCAGAGCAAAGGATAGACCCAAATCCGTGGGCCATGGGAGAGCTGGGGCAGAGCAGGGCAATCCTGAATACAGGAGTAAAAATCTGTGGAGCTCCATGGAGGGCTGGAGGTCTTCACAGATAGGGATTTTCCCTCCCAATCTCTGAGAATGGGAATTTCCCCATGATGTATTTAGTTCCTTTACCTCTCATCCCCTCCCTAGTCCCCTGCAGCTTTGGCATTGCTCCAAAACAACCCTGGAGAGTTACAAAAATCAATTATGTCCCCTTTGCTTTTCCTTCCTTTCCTTCCACAATCCCAATTCACAACACCTTCTTGGTCCCTCCAGGCCCTCAGTGTCTCAGACGTGTCTACTGAACTGCATCCAGAGAAGGGCAGGTTTCAGAAGGGATGCCCCAAAATCCTCACACTGCTTCCCATTGCCTGCTACTGCCTCCCACACCATTCCACTGCCTTGCCATTACCTCCCACTGTCTTCCAGATGGCCAGATGGGCACAGCTGAACACAGCCAGTCCCTGGGACAGCACTGGAGGTGTACAGAGGTGCTGGTGGAGCACAGTGTTACAAAGCCACTGTCCGTCATCTCTGCAAGAGTAAGGGAAGTTCTTAATCAGTGGAGAAAGGCAAAAATCAAAGCCAGCTTCAAAGAGGACAGGAGGGAGGTTTAGAAAGGCAAAGGTTAGGCAGCTGCTACTCAACCTCCTGGAAGAAATTGGAGCATGTCCGCCTGGGCATGCAGTGGCCCAGCCCCTGGGAGGACATGCAGGGGAAAGGCCAGTGGGATTTATTGAGTGACTGCTCCTACTCCTTGGGAGCACTAGCCTGGGGACAAGGAGAGCAAAATGGGGCCATTTATCATGACCCTTTGGTGTCTGGGATGTGGGTTTCCACAATGTACTTGCTGACAGAGTGGAGAGATGTGGCCGTGATGAGAGGAGAAGTGAAAGCTCATGCTGCAATGTGGAAGTCCCTTTTAGGCATTAGGGCAGTGATGCTCAGATCCTGGAGCAGAGCACCAAGAAGAGAGAACCTCCATCCTGGATGGAGTCAGCAGCAGAGCTACCTGTTCCCAGCTGGAAGTCAGACCTGCTCTCCCCTGCCCTAGGGAATGTGATGAATCCTCTGTAGGCTGAGCCCTGCAGCTCTGCCCCATGCTCCAGCCCCGAGCTGCACCGCCCCAGTGCCATCCCAGGGGACACTGAGCAGTTTCGGGGTGTGGAGGGGAACGAGATGGTGGTGCCTGGCCAATAGCAGGGCACCGATGCCGTGGCCGTACTTTACCCTCCGTCACACCTCAGCACGCTTCCACTTCTGCAGCAACCAGCTGCATCTTTCCTTTGAAGCAGAGCAGAGCCCGCAGGGCCATCGGAGTCGGCGGGGGCATGGCCTATAGTGTGGTCTATGCCGACCTGAAGTTTGCCGCGGGCCCCCCATCCACCGTCCCCGACGACGATGACAGTCCCTACGAGAACGTGACGCTGGGGCCGGTGACAGCAACGCCCAGCCCAGGTGGGAGCCCGGCAGCCGCTGCCGAGGGGACGCCCCGGCGCAGGGTGGTGGCAGGGGACCAGGGAGTGATGCCTGCGGGTGCTCCTCTCTTGCAGGACGATGGACCCGGCGATGGCACGTCCCCACAGCGCGGCTGGCAGCCAGCCTGCTCCTGCTGCTGCTGCTGGTGGCCGTCGTGGCCCTGGGGGCTTGCTGTGAGTCGGTGACTGCCGCGGGGCGCGGGCAGCCGGGAGGGTGGCACCAGGAGCGGGCGTCGGGCTGGGCGAGGGGCTGGCTGCGGGGGCTGTCAGGGAGGAGGCGTGCCTGGGGCTGGGGTCCGGGGCTCTTGCATGGCCACCACGAGCTGCCTCCCACTGCCCTTCCCACTGCCTACCACTATCTCCTCTTGTCTCCCCTAGTCTTTTCCACTGTCTTCCACTGCCTTCCATTGCCTTCCCACTGTCTCCCACCCTTCCCATGGTATTGCCCCTGTCTTCCCACTACCTGCCAATCCCTCCCACTGCCTCCCATTCCCTGTCAGTGCCTCCCACTGATTCCCACGGTCTTCTTACTGCCTAGCCACTGCCTCCCACTGCTTCCCAATCCCTCTCACTGCCACGCCCACTCCGTATCACTGACTCCAATTTCTTCCCACTGTCTTCCCACTGCCTCCCATTGCCAACCATTGCCTCCTGTTTCCTCCAGCTGCCTTCTACTCCCTCCCATTGCCTCCTAATCTGACTGCCTTCCCATCACTACCTCCCATTCCCTTCCACTGACTCCCCACTGTCTTACATTGCCTCCCATTTCCTTCCACTTCCTCCCACTGCCTTGCATTGTCTCCCCATTTTATTCCCATCACTTCCTGCTGCTTTCCCATTGCTTCCCACTGCCTTCTTTTTCCCTCACATTTTCTTCCCACTGTATTCCACTGTCCTCCCACTGCCCCCCAAACACTCCCACTGCTTCCCATTGCCTCCCACTACCTCCCACTCCCTTCCACTTCCTTACCATTGCCTCCTACTGCCTTCCACAGCCTTCTCATTGACTCTCATTGTCTTCCCACTGTCTCCCACTGCCTTCCAGTGTCTCCCCTCCACTTGCCACCATTGCAGCTTCCATTCCCTTGCCACTGGCACCCCCAGGACAATCTTCACCCACAGCCAGATACTCTTATCCTACTCTCCCTTGCAAGAGACATGCCCCAGGTAGGGCCACATGCCCATGTCCAGCTCACCTGCCCTGTCCCCAGACTGGCAGGTTTCCCGCAGCCTGCAGGACTCCTCCCATGAGCACATGGTCGAGCAGGGCCGCCTGTCACAGGAGTTGAGGGCACAGGAGCAGAGCCTGGAGCAGACACAGCTGGAGCTGGCATGGGCCAGAGAAGAGCTGCAGCGAGCGTGGCGTGAGGGCAACTTCACCCAGATGGAGCTGGAAAGCAGGAATGCTGAGCTGGGGCATACCCAGCAGGAGCTGACTGTGTTGCAGGAGAAGATGCAGGTGGTGCAGGGGAAGCTCAACACCAGCGAGAGGACTGTGAGCAGCCTGCGTGCCTGCGTGAACACAGGTAGAGCGTGACGGGGTTGGGGCACAGGCGATGTTGCTGCTGCGAGGATGCGGGGGCTGAACTCAGGGGGCCAGGCTGAGCTGCCCAAGCATCCACAGAAGGATGAGTGCCTGAGCTGTGCCCCTGCCCCCCAGATTGCTGCCCCTGGGGCTGGGTACTCTTCAGGAGCAAGTGTCTCTACATCTCGGTGACAAACAGGACCTGGCTGGAGAGCCAGCAAGACTGTGCAGGGAGATCTGCTCAACTGCTGGTCCATGACGACTGGACTCCACTGATAATACTGCCGGTACCGAGCAGGGGGGCTGTGGTACCCCAGGAGGGTGGCGCTGGGCAGAGCCCCACGGGGCCAGCTGCAGCAGTACCTGTGGAGGTGCCAGGGTGGCACCATGAGCCCCCAGTTCCCGTCCTGGCAGTCTGACAGGAGGAGCACAGCCAGCCCTGGGGCTCCTGGGCACCTGGCAAGTGCTGGTCATGACACAGATGGTTGACAGCTTCTCTCCCCCCTAGCATTTTGTGAACACGTCTAATGCATACTACTGGATTGGAGGAAGAACTTCTTATGGGCCATGGAGATTTCCTGTGTGGATGGACAGCAAACATCCCTTGTAAGTGCATACTAGAAAGGTGCTGTTTTGCCCCTCTGACACCCCTCAATAAAAAGGTTGATGGTCTCATGGGCAGTGCCCCAAGGGAGAGGGGTGAGGTTAGAGCCAAGCTGTGGGGTGCAGTGCCAAATATCCAAGTGGCAGAGAAGAAGAGCAGGAGGAGGAATGTGACACTTGCTCAGGCTGATCTCTGTGCCAGGTGCCTTGCCTGCCCCAGCAGCACTGGGATCTATGGGAAGTGGTGTCCATGGTGAGGAGGTTGTCAGTGCTGCCCTGAGATGTGCCCTCTTTCCTAGGAAACGCCATGCTTCAGACTGCTGGTCAGTAATTAAGGGGGAAATGTGGAGAATATCATGTGGTTATCACTTTCCCTGGATCTGCGAGAAATCCCCGAAGCTGAGCAGTGCATCTGAGACTCGATCTCCTTTTCTGCCCAGGGACTGACTGCTGCCACCCCCTCCATCATTGGACTCAGGAACAGGACCTGGGCATGCACCCTGAGATCCTGCTCCCTGTGCACACTTTGCCTCAATTGCGTTGCAAAACTGCTGGGGAAAAGTGTGTCTATTTTAAAGCAAGGATTATGGAAAACAGACCTTATTCCCCCCCTTATTACCACACTCATGTAGACACATATTATACTGCTTTTTACTGTGCCACTGCACGTCCCTGTGTGCCCTGGCCAGTGCAGCTCTGACCCAGGCCCAGTGCAGAACCCAGCTCTCACCTTCTTTGTTACCCCAAGGCAGCCAGGGGTGCAGAGTTTCCCATTTGTATATTTTTGGAGCTGGGGGATGACACACTGATGTTTTCAACCTGTTCATTTTGGGGAGACCTGTGGATTTACAGCCTGTCCCTTGTCTCAGCATTCACAGGTCTCGTCCTGCCCTTTTCTTCTGCCTTCATCACCTGCCCAGGGCTTTGGGCTGGGTCCTGCCTGGAAAGGGTGGTGACAGTGGTGCCATCAGCATGAGAAAATGCTGGGAAGCCCTGAGACCACATAGGAAGTGGGGGAGTGCTGGGGAGCTTTGAGAACGTGGTGGATGAATGAGGAAACTCTGAAACCATGGGAGGAAAACAAGGGCAATGAAGAGCTCTAAGACTGTGGGAGGTGAATGTGGGAATCCTGAGACCATGGAAATAAAGGAGGTGCAGTGGAACTGCAAACAAGGGTGGTCCTGAAAAAATGGTGGTGCACGGATAAGACAGTGGGAGAGAGGAAGGAGCACTAGGGAGACTTGGGAACATGGGGAAAAGGGGAGACCCTGCCACCAAGGGGAAAAGATCCCTAAGAGTGTGGTGGGACCTTATCTGCCAGAGGAGGGTGATGAGAGACCCCTGTCCAGGACCCAGCTGGGA